>CAMPDV010001672.1:0-102903 GCA_946699065.1 Loxodes magnus
ATGAACTCTGAATCACTGGATATAGCCACAGCATATACATAATCTTTGTGACCACTCATGGTCTTACAGGTACCTGTCTTGACGTCCAATAGTCTCACCGTCTAATCTACACTTCCCGATACGATGAACTCTGAATCACTGGATATAGCCACAGCAGATACAGAATCTGTGTGACCACTCATGGTCTTACAGCTACCTGTCTTGACGTCCCATAGTCTCACCGTCTAATCATAACTTCCCGATACGATGAACTCTGAATCACTGGATATATCCACAGATCTTACAGAACTAATGTGACCACTCATGGTCTTACAGCTACCTGTCTTGACGTCCCATAGTCTCACCGTCTAATCATAACTTCCCGATACGATGAATTCTGAATCACTGGATATAGCCACAGCAAATAAAGAACTAGTGTGATCACTCATGGTCTTACAGGTACCTGTCTTGACGTCCCATAGTCTCACCGTATTATCTGCACTTCCCGATACGATGAACTCTGAATCACTGGATATAGCCACAGATCATACAATATTAGTGTGACCACTCATGGTCTTACAGGTACCTGTCTTGACGTCCCATAGTCTCACCGTATAATCTGCACTTCCTGATACGATGAACTCTGAATCACTGGATATAGCCACAGATCATACAATATTAGTGTGACCACTCATGGTCTTACAGGTACCTGTCTTGACGTCCCATAGTCTCACCGTCTAATCATAACTTCCCGATACGATGAATTCTGAATCACTGGATATAGCCACAGATCATACAATATTAGTGTGACCACTCATGGTCTTACAGGTACCTGTCTTGACGTCCCATAGTCTCACCGTCTAATCATGACTTCCCGATACGATGAACTCTGAATCACTGGATATAGCCACAGCATAAACATAATCTGTGTGACCACTCATGGTCTTACAGGTACCTGTCTTGACGTCCCATAGTCTCACCGTCTAATCTACACTTCCCGATACGATGAACTCTGAATCACTGGATATAGCCACAGATCATACAATATTAGTGTGACCACTCATGGTCTTACAGGTACCTGTCTTGACGTCCCATAGTCTCACGTTCTAATCTACACTTCCCGATACGATGAACTCTGAATCACTGGATATAGCCACAGATCATACAATATTAGTGTGACCACTCATGGTCTTACAGCTAACTGTCTTGACGTCCCATAGTCTCACCGTCTAATTATAACTTCCCGATACGATGAACTCTGAATCACTCGATATAGCCACAGATCATACAATATTAGTGTGACCACTCATGGTCTTACAGCTACCTGTCTTGACGTCCCATAGTCTCACCGTATAATCATGACTTCCCGATACGATGAACTCTGAATCACTGGATATAGCCACAGATCATACAATATTAGTGTGACCACTCATGGTCTTACAGGTACCTGTCTTGACGTCCCATAGTCTCACCGTCTAATCATGACTTCCCGATACGATGAACTCTGAATCACTGGATATAGCCACAGATCATACAATATTAGTGTGACCACTCATGGTCTTACAGCTACCTGTCTTGACGTCCCATAGTCTCACGTTCTAATCATTACTTCCCGATACGATGAACTCTGAATCACTGGATATAGCCACAGATCATACAATATTAGTGTGACCACTCATGGTCTTACAGCTACCTGTCTTGACGTCCCATAGTCTCACCGTCTAATCATAACTTCCCGATACGATGAACTCTGAATCACTCGATATAGCCACAGATCATACAATATTAGTGTGACCACTCATGGTCTTACAGCTACCTGTCTTGACGTCCCATAGTCTCACCGTATAATCATAACTTCCCGATACGATGAACTCTGAATCACTCGATATAGCCACAGATCATACAATATTAGTGTGACCACTCATGGTCTTACAGCTACCTGTCTTGACGTCCCATAGTCTCACCGTATAATCATAACTTCCCGATACGATGAACTCTGAATCACTGGATATAGCCACAGATCATACAATATTAGTGTGACCACTCATGGTCTTACAGGTACCTGTCTTGACGTCCCATAGTCTCACCGTCTAATCATAACTTCCCGATACGATGAACTCTGAATCACTGGATATAGCCACAGATCATACAATATTAGTGTGACCACTCATGGTCTTACAGGTACCTGTCTTGACGTCCCATAGTCTCACCGTATAATCATAACTTCCCGATACGATGAACTCTGAATCACTCGATATAGCCACAGATCATACAATATTAGTGTGACCACTCATGGTCTTACAGGTACCTGTCTTGACGTCCCATAGTCTCACGTTCTAATCATGACTTCCCGATACGATGAACTCTGAATCACTCGATATAGCCACAGATCATACAATATTAGTGTGACCACTCATGGTCTTACAGGTACCTGTCTTGACGTCCCATAGTCTCACCGTCTAATCATAACTTCCCGATACGATGAACTCTGAATCACTGGATATAGCCACAGATCATACAATATTAGTGTGACCACTCATGGTCTTACAGGTACCTGTCTTGACGTCCCATAGTCTCACGTTCTAATCATAACTTCCCGATACGATGAACTCTGAATCACTGGATATAGCCACAGATCATACAATATTAGTGTGACCACTCATGGTCTTACAGGTACCTGTCTTGACGTCCCATAGTCTCACGTTCTAATCATGACTTCCCGATACGATGAACTCTGAATCACTCGATATAGCCACAGATCATACAATATTAGTGTGACCACTCATGGTCTTACAGCTACCTGTCTTGACGTCCCATAGTCTCACCGTATAATCATAACTTCCCGATACGATGAACTCTGAATCACTCGATATAGCCACAGATCATACAATATTAGTGTGACCACTCATGGTCTTACAGCTACCTGTCTTGACGTCCCATAGTCTCACCGTATAATAATAACTTCCCGATACGATGAACTCTGAATCACTCGATATAGCCACAGATCATACAATATTAGTGTGACCACTCATGGTCTTACAGGTACCTGTCTTGACGTCCCATAGTCTCACCGTCTAATCATAACTTCCCGATACGATGAACTCTGAATCACTGGATATAGCCACAGATCATACAATATTAGTGTGAACACTCATGGTCTTACAGGTACCTGTCTTGACGTCCCATAGTCTCACCGTATAATCATAACTTCCCGATACGATGAACTCTGAATCACTGGATATAGCCACAGATCATACAATATTAGTGTGACCACTCATGGTCTTACAGGTACCTGTCTTGACGTCCCATAGTCTCACGTTCTAATCATGACTTCCCGATACGATGAACTCTGAATCACTGGATATAGCCACAGATCATACAATATTAGTGTGACCACTCATGGTCTTACAGGTACCTGTCTTGACGTCCCATAGTCTCACCGTCTAATCATAACTTCCCGATACGATGAACTCTGAATCACTGGATATAGCCACAGATCATACAATATTAGTTTGACCACTCATGGTCTTACAGGTACCTGTCTTGACGTCCCATAGTCTCACGTTCTAATCATAACTTCCCGATACGATGAACTCTGAATCACTGGATATAGCCACAGATCATACAATATTAGTGTGACCACTCATGGTCTTACAGGTACCTGTCTTGACGTCCCATAGTCTCACCGTCTAATCATAACTTCCCGATACGATGAACTCTGAATCACTCGATATAGCCACAGATCATACAATATTAGTGTGACCACTCATGGTCTTACAGCTACCTGTCTTGACGTCCCATAGTCTCACCGTCTAATCATAACTTCCCGATACGATGAACTCTGAATCACTCGATATAGCCACAGATCATACAATATTAGTGTGACCACTCATGGTCTTACAGGTACCTGTCTTGACGTCCCATAGTCTCACGTTCTAATCATTACTTCCCGATACGATGAACTCTGAATCACTCGATATAGCCACAGATCATACAATATTAGTGTGACCACTCATGGTCTTACAGCTACCTGTCTTGACGTCCCATAGTCTCACCGTCTAATCATAACTTCCCGATACGATGAACTCTGAATCACTCGATATAGCCACAGATCATACAATATTAGTGTGACCACTCATGGTCTTACAGCTACCTGTCTTGACGTCCCATAGTCTCGCCGTCTAATCATTACTTCCCGATACGATGAACTCTGAATCACTGGATATAGCCACAGCATATACATAATCTGTGTGATCACTCATGGTCTTACAGCTACCTGTCTTGACGTCCCATAGTCTCACCGTCTAATCATAACTTCCCGATACGATGAACTCTGAATCACTGGATATAGCCACAGCATATACATAATCTTTGTGACCACTCATGGTCTTACAGGTACCTGTCTTGACGTCCAATAGTCTCACCGTCTAATCTACACTTCCCGATACGATGAACTCTGAATCACTGGATATAGCCACAGATCATACAATATTAGTGTGACCACTCATGGTCTTACAGGTACCTGTCTTGACGTCCCATAGTCTCACCGTCTAATCATGACTTCCCGATACGATGAACTCTGAATCACTGGATATAGCCACAGATCATACAATATTAGTGTGACCACTCATGGTCTTACAGCTACCTGTCTTGACGTCCCATAGTCTCACGTTCTAATCATTACTTCCCGATACGATGAACTCTGAATCACTCGATATAGCCACAGATCATACAATATTAGTGTGACCACTCATGGTCTTACAGCTACCTGTCTTGACGTCCCATAGTCTCACCGTCTAATCATAACTTCCCGATACGATGAACTCTGAATCACTCGATATAGCCACAGATCATACAATATTAGTGTGACCACTCATGGTCTTACAGCTACCTGTCTTGACGTCCCATAGTCTCACCGTATAATCATAACTTCCCGATACGATGAACTCTGAATCACTCGATATAGCCACAGATCATACAATATTAGTGTGACCACTCATGGTCTTACAGCTACCTGTCTTGACGTCCCATAGTCTCACCGTATAATCATAACTTCCCGATACGATGAACTCTGAATCACTGGATATAGCCACAGATCATACAATATTAGTGTGACCACTCATGGTCTTACAGGTACCTGTCTTGACGTCCCATAGTCTCACCGTCTAATCATAACTTCCCGATACGATGAACTCTGAATCACTGGATATAGCCACAGATCATACAATATTAGTGTGACCACTCATGGTCTTACAGGTACCTGTCTTGACGTCCCATAGTCTCACCGTATAATCATAACTTCCCGATACGATGAACTCTGAATCACTCGATATAGCCACAGATCATACAATATTAGTGTGACCACTCATGGTCTTACAGGTACCTGTCTTGACGTCCCATAGTCTCACGTTCTAATCATGACTTCCCGATACGATGAACTCTGAATCACTCGATATAGCCACAGATCATACAATATTAGTGTGACCACTCATGGTCTTACAGGTACCTGTCTTGACGTCCCATAGTCTCACCGTCTAATCATAACTTCCCGATACGATGAACTCTGAATCACTGGATATAGCCACAGATCATACAATATTAGTGTGACCACTCATGGTCTTACAGGTACCTGTCTTGACGTCCCATAGTCTCACGTTCTAATCATAACTTCCCGATACGATGAACTCTGAATCACTGGATATAGCCACAGATCATACAATATTAGTGTGACCACTCATGGTCTTACAGGTACCTGTCTTGACGTCCCATAGTCTCACGTTCTAATCATGACTTCCCGATACGATGAACTCTGAATCACTCGATATAGCCACAGATAATACATAATGTGTGTGACCACTCATGGTCTTACAGGTACCTGTCTTGACGTCCCATAGTCTCACCGTCTAATCATGACTTCCCGATACGATGAACTCTGAATCACTGGATATAGCCACAGATCATACAATATTAGTGTGACCACTCATGGTCTTACAGGTACCTGTCTTGACGTCCCATAGTCTCACGTTCTAATCTACACTTCCCGATACGATGAACTCTGAATCACTGGATATAGCCACAGATCATACAATATTAGTGTGACCACTCATGGTCTTACAGGTACCTGTCTTGACGTCCCATAGTCTCACCGTCTAATCATAACTTCCCGATACGATGAACTCTGAATCACTGGATATAGCCACAGATCATACAATATTAGTGTGAACACTCATGGTCTTACAGGTACCTGTCTTGACGTCCCATAGTCTCACCGTATAATCATAACTTCCCGATACGATGAACTCTGAATCACTCGATATAGCCACAGATCATACAATATTAGTGTGACCACTCATGGTCTTACAGGTACCTGTCTTGACGTCCCATAGTCTCACGTTCTAATCATGACTTCCCGATACGATGAACTCTGAATCACTGGATATAGCCACAGATCATACAATATTAGTGTGACCACTCATGGTCTTACAGGTACCTGTCTTGACGTCCCATAGTCTCACCGTCTAATCATAACTTCCCGATACGATGAACTCTGAATCACTGGATATAGCCACAGATCATACAATATTAGTTTGACCACTCATGGTCTTACAGGTACCTGTCTTGACGTCCCATAGTCTCACGTTCTAATCATAACTTCCCGATACGATGAACTCTGAATCACTGGATATAGCCACAGATCATACAATATTAGTGTGACCACTCATGGTCTTACAGGTACCTGTCTTGACGTCCCATAGTCTCACCGTCTAATCATAACTTCCCGATACGATGAACTCTGAATCACTCGATATAGCCACAGATCATACAATATTAGTGTGACCACTCATGGTCTTACAGCTACCTGTCTTGACGTCCCATAGTCTCACCGTCTAATCATAACTTCCCGATACGATGAACTCTGAATCACTCGATATAGCCACAGATCATACAATATTAGTGTGACCACTCATGGTCTTACAGGTACCTGTCTTGACGTCCCATAGTCTCACGTTCTAATCATTACTTCCCGATACGATGAACTCTGAATCACTCGATATAGCCACAGATCATACAATATTAGTGTGACCACTCATGGTCTTACAGCTACCTGTCTTGACGTCCCATAGTCTCACCGTCTAATCATAACTTCCCGATACGATGAACTCTGAATCACTCGATATAGCCACAGATCATACAATATTAGTGTGACCACTCATGGTCTTACAGCTACCTGTCTTGACGTCCCATAGTCTCGCCGTCTAATCATTACTTCCCGATACGATGAACTCTGAATCACTGGATATAGCCACAGCATATACATAATCTGTGTGATCACTCATGGTCTTACAGCTACCTGTCTTGACGTCCCATAGTCTCACCGTCTAATCATAACTTCCCGATACGATGAACTCTGAATCACTGGATATAGCCACAGCATATACATAATCTTTGTGACCACTCATGGTCTTACAGGTACCTGTCTTGACGTCCAATAGTCTCACCGTCTAATCTACACTTCCCGATACGATGAACTCTGAATCACTGGATATAGCCACAGCAGATACAGAATCTGTGTGACCACTCATGGTCTTACAGCTACCTGTCTTGACGTCCCATAGTCTCACCGTCTAATCATAACTTCCCGATACGATGAACTCAGAATCACTGGATATATCCACAGATCTTACAGAACTAATGTGACCACTCATGGTCTTACAGCTACCTGTCTTGACGTCCCATAGTCTCACCGTCTAATCATAACTTCCCGATACGATGAATTCTGAATCACTGGATATAGCCACAGCAAATAAAGAACTAGTGTGACCACTCATGGTCTTACAGGTACCTGTCTTGACGTCCCATAGTCTCACCGTATTATCTGCACTTCCCGATACGATGAACTCTGAATCACTGGATATAGCCACAGATCATACAATATTAGTGTGACCACTCATGGTCTTACAGCTACCTGTCTTGACGTCCCATAGTCTCACCGTCTAATCATGACTTCCCGATACGATGAACTCTGAATCACTCGATATAGCCACAGATCATACAATATTAGTGTGACCACTCATGGTCTTACAGGTACCTGTCTTGACGTCCCATAGTCTCACCGTATAATCATGACTTCCCGATACGATGAACTCTGAATCACTGGATATAGCCACAGCTTATACATAATCTGTGTGATCACTCATGGTCTTACAGCTACCTGTCTTGACGTCCCATAGTCTCACGTTCTAATCATTACTTCCCGATACGATGAACTCTGAATCACTGGATATAGCCACAGATCATACAATATTAGTGTGACCACTCATGGTCTTACAGCTACCTGTCTTGACGTCCCATAGTCTCACCGTCTAATCATAACTTCCCGATACGATGAACTCTGAATCACTCGATATAGCCACAGCAGATACAGAATCTGTGTGACCACTCATGGTCTTACAGCTACCTGTCTTGACGTCCCATAGTCTCACCGTCTAATCATAACTTCCCGATACGATGAACTCAGAATCACTGGATATATCCACAGATCTTACAGAACTAATGTGACCACTCATGGTCTTACAGCTACCTGTCTTGACGTCCCATAGTCTCACCGTCTAATCATAACTTCCCGATACGATGAATTCTGAATCACTGGATATAGCCACAGCAAATAAAGAACTAGTGTGACCACTCATGGTCTTACAGGTACCTGTCTTGACGTCCCATAGTCTCACCGTATTATCTGCACTTCCCGATACGATGAACTCTGAATCACTGGATATAGCCACAGATCATACAATATTAGTGTGACCACTCATGGTCTTACAGCTACCTGTCTTGACGTCCCATAGTCTCACCGTCTAATCATGACTTCCCGATACGATGAACTCTGAATCACTCGATATAGCCACAGATCATACAATATTAGTGTGACCACTCATGGTCTTACAGGTACCTGTCTTGACGTCCCATAGTCTCACCGTCTAATCATGACTTCCCGATACGATGAACTCTGAATCACTGGATATAGCCACAGATCATACAATATTAGTGTGACCACTCATGGTCTTACAGGTACCTGTCTTGACGTCCCATAGTCTCACGTTCTAATCTACACTTCCCGATACGATGAACTCTGAATCACTGGATATAGCCACAGATCATACAATATTAGTGTGACCACTCATGGTCTTACAGCTACCTGTCTTGACGTCCCATAGTCTCACCGTCTAATCATAACTTCCCGATACGATGAACTCTGAATCACTCGATATAGCCACAGATCATACAATATTAGTGTGACCACTCATGGTCTTACAGGTACCTGTCTTGACGTCCCATAGTCTCACCGTCTAATCATAACTTCCCGATACGATGAATTCTGAATCACTGGATATAGCCACAGATCATACAATATTAGTGTGACCACTCATGGTCTTACAGCTACCTGTCTTGACGTCCCATAGTCTCACCGTCTAATCATAACTTCCCGATACGATGAACTCTGAATCACTGGATATAGCCACAGATCATACAATATTAGTGTGACCACTCATGGTCTTACAGGTACCTGTCTTGACGTCCCATAGTCTCACGTTCTAATCATAACTTCCCGATACGATGAACTCTGAATCACTGGATATAGCCACAGATCATACAATATTAGTGTGACCACTCATGGTCTTACAGGTACCTGTCTTGACGTCCCATAGTCTCACCGTCTAATCATAACTTCCCGATACGATGAACTCTGAATCACTGGATATAGCCACAGATCATACAATATTAGTGTGACCACTCATGGTCTTACAGCTACCTGTCTTGACGTCCCATAGTCTCACCGTCTAATCATAACTTCCCGATACGATGAACTCTGAATCACTCGATATAGCCACAGATCATACAATATTAGTGTGACCACTCATGGTCTTACAGGTACCTGTCTTGACGTCCCATAGTCTCACGTTCTAATCTACACTTCCCGATACGATGAACTCTGAATCACTGGATATAGCCACAGATCATACAATATTAGTGTGACCACTCATGGTCTTACAGGTACCTGTCTTGACGTCCCATAGTCTCACGTTCTAATCTACACTTCCCGATACGATGAACTCTGAATCACTGGATATAGCCACAGATCATACAATATTAGTGTGACCACTCATGGTCTTACAGCTACCTGTCTTGACGTCCCATAGTCTCACCGTATAATCATGACTTCCCGATACGATGAACTCTGAATCACTCGATATAGCCACAGATCATACAATATTAGTGTGACCACTCATGGTCTTACAGGTACCTGTCTTGACGTCCCATAGTCTCACCGTCTAATCATAACTTCCCGATACGATGAATTCTGAATCACTGGATATAGCCACAGATCATACAATATTAGTGTGACCACTCATGGTCTTACAGGTACCTGTCTTGACGTCCCATAGTCTCACCGTCTAATCATGACTTCCCGATACGATGAACTCTGAATCACTGGATATAGCCACAGATCATACAATATTAGTGTGACCACTCATGGTCTTACAGGTACCTGTCTTGACGTCCCATAGTCTCACGTTCTAATCTACACTTCCCGATACGATGAACTCTGAATCACTGGATATAGCCACAGATCATACAATATTAGTGTGACCACTCATGGTCTTACAGGTACCTGTCTTGACGTCCCATAGTCTCACGTTCTAATCTACACTTCCCGATACGATGAATTCTGAATCACTGGATATAGCCACAGATCATACAATATTAGTGTGACCACTCATGGTCTTACAGGTACCTGTCTTGACGTCCCATAGTCTCACCGTCTAATCATGACTTCCCGATACGATGAACTCTGAATCACTGGATATAGCCACAGATCATACAATATTAGTGTGACCACTCATGGTCTTACAGGTACCTGTCTTGACGTCCCATAGTCTCACGTTCTAATCTACACTTCCCGATACGATGAACTCTGAATCACTGGATATAGCCACAGATCATACAATATTAGTGTGACCACTCATGGTCTTACAGGTACCTGTCTTGACGTCCCATAGTCTCACGTTCTAATCTACACTTCCCGATACGATGAACTCTGAATCACTGGATATAGCCACAGATCATACAATATTAGTGTGACCACTCATGGTCTTACAGGTACCTGTCTTGACGTCCCATAGTCTCACCGTCTAATCATGACTTCCCGATACGATGAACTCTGAATCACTGGATATAGCCACAGATCATACAATATTAGTGTGACCACTCATGGTCTTACAGGTACCTGTCTTGACGTCCCATAGTCTCACCGTCTAATCATGACTTCCCGATACGATGAACTCTGAATCACTGGATATAGCCACAGATCATACAATATTAGTGTGACCACTCATGGTCTTACAGGTACCTGTCTTGACGTCCCATAGTCTCACGTTCTAATCTACACTTCCCGATACGATGAACTCTGAATCACTGGATATAGCCACAGATCATACAATATTAGTGTGACCACTCATGGTCTTACAGGTACCTGTCTTGACGTCCCATAGTCTCACGTTCTAATCTACACTTCCCGATACGATGAACTCTGAATCACTGGATATAGCCACAGATCATACAATATTAGTGTGACCACTCATGGTCTTACAGGTACCTGTCTTGACGTCCCATAGTCTCACGTTCTAATCTACACTTCCCGATACGATGAACTCTGAATCACTGGATATAGCCACAGATCATACAATATTAGTGTGACCACTCATGGTCTTACAGCTACCTGTCTTGACGTCCCATAGTCTCACCGTCTAATTATAACTTCCCGATACGATGAACTCTGAATCACTCGATATAGCCACAGATCATACAATATTAGTGTGACCACTCATGGTCTTACAGCTACCTGTCTTGACGTCCCATAGTCTCACCGTCTAATCATAACTTCCCGATACGATGAACTCTGAAATACTCGATATAGCCACAGATCATACAATATTAGTGTGACCACTCATGGTCTTACAGGTACCTGTCTTGACGTCCCATAGTCTCACCGTCTAATCTACACTTCCCGATACGATGAACTCTGAATCACTGGATATAGCCACAGATCATACAATATTAGTGTGACCACTCATGGTCTTACAGGTACCTGTCTTGACGTCCCATAGTCTCACCGTCTAATCATTACTTCCCGATACGATGAACTCTGAATCACTGGATATAGCCACAGATCATACAATATTAGTGTGATCACTCATGGTCTTACAGCTACCTGTCTTGACGTCCCATAGTCTCACCGTCTAATCATTACTTCCCGATACGATGAACTCTGAATCACTGGATATAGCCACAGCATATACATAATCTTTGTGACCACTCATGGTCTTACAGGTACCTGTCTTGACGTCCAATAGTCTCACCGTCTAATCTACACTTCCCGATACGATGAACTCTGAATCACTGGATATAGCCACAGCAGATACAGAATCTGTGTGACCACTCATGGTCTTACAGCTACCTGTCTTGACGTCCCATAGTCTCACCGTCTAATCATAACTTCCCGATACGATGAACTCAGAATCACTGGATATATCCACAGATCTTACAGAACTAATGTGACCACTCATGGTCTTACAGCTACCTGTCTTGACGTCCCATAGTCTCACCGTCTAATCATAACTTCCCGATACGATGAATTCTGAATCACTGGATATAGCCACAGCAAATAAAGAACTAGTGTGACCACTCATGGTCTTACAGGTACCTGTCTTGACGTCCCATAGTCTCACCGTATTATCTGCACTTCCCGATACGATGAACTCTGAATCACTCGATATAGCCACAGATCATACAATATTAGTGTGACCACTCATGGTCTTACAGGTACCTGTCTTGACGTCCCATAGTCTCACCGTCTAATTATAACTTCCCGATACGATGAACTCTGAATCACTCGATATAGCCACAGATCATACAATATTAGTGTGACCACTCATGGTCTTACAGGTACCTGTCTTGACGTCCCATAGTCTCACCGTCTAATCATAACTTCCCGATACGATGAATTCTGAATCACTGGATATAGCCACAGATCATACAATATTAGTGTGACCACTCATGGTCTTACAGGTACCTGTCTTGACGTCCCATAGTCTCACCGTCTAATCATGACTTCCCGATACGATGAACTCTGAATCACTGGATATAGCCACAGATCATACAATATTAGTGTGACCACTCATGGTCTTACAGGTACCTGTCTTGACGTCCCATAGTCTCACGTTCTAATCTACACTTCCCGATACGATGAACTCTGAATCACTGGATATAGCCACAGATCATACAATATTAGTGTGACCACTCATGGTCTTACAGGTACCTGTCTTGACGTCCCATAGTCTCACGTTCTAATCTACACTTCCCGATACGATGAACTCTGAATCACTGGATATAGCCACAGATCATACAATATTAGTGTGACCACTCATGGTCTTACAGCTACCTGTCTTGACGTCCCATAGTCTCACCGTCTAATTATAACTTCCCGATACGATGAACTCTGAATCACTCGATATAGCCACAGATCATACAATATTAGTGTGACCACTCATGGTCTTACAGGTACCTGTCTTGACGTCCCATAGTCTCACGTTCTAATCTACACTTCCCGATACGATGAATTCTGAATCACTGGATATAGCCACAGATCATACAATATTAGTGTGACCACTCATGGTCTTACAGGTACCTGTCTTGACGTCCCATAGTCTCACGTTCTAATCTACACTTCCCGATACGATGAACTCTGAATCACTCGATATAGCCACAGATCATACAATATTAGTGTGACCACTCATGGTCTTACAGGTACCTGTCTTGACGTCCCATAGTCTCACCGTCTAATCATAACTTCCCGATACGATGAACTCTGAATCACTCGATATAGCCACAGATCATACAATATTAGTGTGACCACTCATGGTCTTACAGGTACCTGTCTTGACGTCCCATAGTCTCACCGTCTAATCATTACTTCCCGATACGATGAACTCTGAATCACTGGATATAGCCACAGATCATACAATATTAGTGTGACCACTCATGGTCTTACAGGTACCTGTCTTGACGTCCCATAGTCTCACCGTCTAATCATGACTTCCCGATACGATGAACTCTGAATCACTGGATATAGCCACAGATCATACAATATTAGTGTGACCACTCATGGTCTTACAGGTACCTGTCTTGACGTCCCATAGTCTCACGTTCTAATCTACACTTCCCGATACGATGAACTCTGAATCACTGGATATAGCCACAGATCATACAATATTAGTGTGACCACTCATGGTCTTACAGGTACCTGTCTTGACGTCCCATAGTCTCACGTTCTAATCTACACTTCCCGATACGATGAACTCTGAATCACTGGATATAGCCACAGATCATACAATATTAGTGTGACCACTCATGGTCTTACAGGTACCTGTCTTGACGTCCCATAGTCTCACCGTCTAATCATGACTTCCCGATACGATGAACTCTGAATCACTGGATATAGCCACAGATCATACAATATTAGTGTGACCACTCATGGTCTTACAGGTACCTGTCTTGACGTCCCATAGTCTCACCGTCTAATCATGACTTCCCGATACGATGAACTCTGAATCACTGGATATAGCCACAGATCATACAATATTAGTGTGACCACTCATGGTCTTACAGGTACCTGTCTTGACGTCCCATAGTCTCACGTTCTAATCTACACTTCCCGATACGATGAACTCTGAATCACTGGATATAGCCACAGATCATACAATATTAGTGTGACCACTCATGGTCTTACAGGTACCTGTCTTGACGTCCCATAGTCTCACGTTCTAATCTACACTTCCCGATACGATGAACTCTGAATCACTGGATATAGCCACAGATCATACAATATTAGTGTGACCACTCATGGTCTTACAGGTACCTGTCTTGACGTCCCATAGTCTCACGTTCTAATCTACACTTCCCGATACGATGAACTCTGAATCACTGGATATAGCCACAGATCATACAATATTAGTGTGACCACTCATGGTCTTACAGCTACCTGTCTTGACGTCCCATAGTCTCACCGTCTAATTATAACTTCCCGATACGATGAACTCTGAATCACTCGATATAGCCACAGATCATACAATATTAGTGTGACCACTCATGGTCTTACAGCTACCTGTCTTGACGTCCCATAGTCTCACCGTCTAATCATAACTTCCCGATACGATGAACTCTGAAATACTCGATATAGCCACAGATCATACAATATTAGTGTGACCACTCATGGTCTTACAGGTACCTGTCTTGACGTCCCATAGTCTCACCGTCTAATCTACACTTCCCGATACGATGAACTCTGAATCACTGGATATAGCCACAGATCATACAATATTAGTGTGACCACTCATGGTCTTACAGGTACCTGTCTTGACGTCCCATAGTCTCACCGTCTAATCATTACTTCCCGATACGATGAACTCTGAATCACTGGATATAGCCACAGATCATACAATATTAGTGTGATCACTCATGGTCTTACAGCTACCTGTCTTGACGTCCCATAGTCTCACCGTCTAATCATTACTTCCCGATACGATGAACTCTGAATCACTGGATATAGCCACAGCATATACATAATCTTTGTGACCACTCATGGTCTTACAGGTACCTGTCTTGACGTCCAATAGTCTCACCGTCTAATCTACACTTCCCGATACGATGAACTCTGAATCACTGGATATAGCCACAGCAGATACAGAATCTGTGTGACCACTCATGGTCTTACAGCTACCTGTCTTGACGTCCCATAGTCTCACCGTCTAATCATAACTTCCCGATACGATGAACTCAGAATCACTGGATATATCCACAGATCTTACAGAACTAATGTGACCACTCATGGTCTTACAGCTACCTGTCTTGACGTCCCATAGTCTCACCGTCTAATCATAACTTCCCGATACGATGAATTCTGAATCACTGGATATAGCCACAGCAAATAAAGAACTAGTGTGACCACTCATGGTCTTACAGGTACCTGTCTTGACGTCCCATAGTCTCACCGTATTATCTGCACTTCCCGATACGATGAACTCTGAATCACTCGATATAGCCACAGATCATACAATATTAGTGTGACCACTCATGGTCTTACAGGTACCTGTCTTGACGTCCCATAGTCTCACCGTCTAATTATAACTTCCCGATACGATGAACTCTGAATCACTCGATATAGCCACAGATCATACAATATTAGTGTGACCACTCATGGTCTTACAGGTACCTGTCTTGACGTCCCATAGTCTCACCGTCTAATCATAACTTCCCGATACGATGAATTCTGAATCACTGGATATAGCCACAGATCATACAATATTAGTGTGACCACTCATGGTCTTACAGGTACCTGTCTTGACGTCCCATAGTCTCACCGTCTAATCATGACTTCCCGATACGATGAACTCTGAATCACTGGATATAGCCACAGATCATACAATATTAGTGTGACCACTCATGGTCTTACAGGTACCTGTCTTGACGTCCCATAGTCTCACGTTCTAATCTACACTTCCCGATACGATGAACTCTGAATCACTGGATATAGCCACAGATCATACAATATTAGTGTGACCACTCATGGTCTTACAGGTACCTGTCTTGACGTCCCATAGTCTCACGTTCTAATCTACACTTCCCGATACGATGAACTCTGAATCACTGGATATAGCCACAGATCATACAATATTAGTGTGACCACTCATGGTCTTACAGCTACCTGTCTTGACGTCCCATAGTCTCACCGTCTAATTATAACTTCCCGATACGATGAACTCTGAATCACTCGATATAGCCACAGATCATACAATATTAGTGTGACCACTCATGGTCTTACAGCTACCTGTCTTGACGTCCCATAGTCTCACGTTCTAATCTACACTTCCCGATACGATGAACTCTGAATCACTCGATATAGCCACAGATCATACAATATTAGTGTGACCACTCATGGTCTTACAGGTACCTGTCTTGACGTCCCATAGTCTCACGTTCTAATCTACACTTCCCGATACGATGAATTCTGAATCACTCGATATAGCCACAGATCATACAATATTAGTGTGACCACTCATGGTCTTACAGGTACCTGTCTTGACGTCCCATAGTCTCACCGTATAATCATAACTTCCCGATACGATGAACTCTGAATCACTCGATATAGCCACAGATCATACAATATTAGTGTGACCACTCATGGTCTTACAGGTACCTGTCTTGACGTCCCATAGTCTCACGTTCTAATCATGACTTCCCGATACGATGAACTCTGAATCACTGGATATAGCCACAGATCATACAATATTAGTGTGACCACTCATGGTCTTACAGGTACCTGTCTTGACGTCCCATAGTCTCACCGTCTAATCATAACTTCCCGATACGATGAACTCTGAATCACTGGATATAGCCACAGATCATACAATATTAGTGTGACCACTCATGGTCTTACAGGTACCTGTCTTGACGTCCCATAGTCTCACGTTCTAATCTACACTTCCCGATACGATGAACTCTGAATCACTCGATATAGCCACAGATCATACAATATTAGTGTGACCACTCATGGTCTTACAGGTACCTGTCTTGACGTCCCATAGTCTCACGTTCTAATCATGACTTCCCGATACGATGAACTCTGAATCACTCGATATAGCCACAGATCATACAATATTAGTGTGACCACTCATGGTCTTACAGGTACCTGTCTTGACGTCCCATAGTCTCACCGTCTAATCATAACTTCCCGATACGATGAACTCTGAATCACTGGATATAGCCACAGATCATACAATATTAGTGTGACCACTCATGGTCTTACAGGTACCTGTCTTGACGTCCCATAGTCTCACCGTTCTAATCTACACTTCCCGATACGATGAACTCTGAATCACTCGATATAGCCACAGATCATACAATATTAGTGTGACCACTCATGGTCTTACAGGTACCTGTCTTGACGTCCCATAGTCTCACGTTCTAATCTACACTTCCCGATACGATGAACTCTGAATCACTGGATATAGCCACAGATCATACAATATTAGTGTGACCACTCATGGTCTTACAGGTACCTGTCTTGACGTCCCATAGTCTCACGTTCTAATCTACACTTCCCGATACGATGAATTCTGAATCACTGGATATAGCCACAGATCATACAATATTAGTGTGACCACTCATGGTCTTACAGGTACCTGTCTTGACGTCCCATAGTCTCACCGTCTAATCTACACTTCCCGATACGATGAACTCTGAATCACTCGATATAGCCACAGATCATACAATATTAGTGTGACCACTCATGGTCTTACAGGTACCTGTCTTGACGTCCCATAGTCTCACGTCTAATCTACACTTCCCGATACGATGAACTCTGAATCACTGGATATAGCCACAGATCATACAATATTAGTGTGACCACTCATGGTCTTACAGGTACCTGTCTTGACGTCCCATAGTCTCACCGTCTAATCATAACTTCCCGATACGATGAACTCTGAATCACTGGATATAGCCACAGATCATACAATATTAGTGTGACCACTCATGGTCTTACAGCTACCTGTCTTGACGTCCCATAGTCTCACCGTTCTAATCATCACTTCCCGATACGATGAACTCTGAATCACTGGATATAGCCACATATGATACAAACTAGTGTGACCACTCATGGTCTTACAGGTACCTGTCTTGACGTCCCATAGTCTCACCGTCTAATCATAACTTCCCGATACGATGAATTCTGAATCACTGGATATAGCCACAGATCATACAATATTAGTGTGACCACTCATGGTCTTACAGGTACCTGTCTTGACGTCCCATAGTCTCACCGTCTAATCATAACTTCCCGATACGATGAACTCTGAATCACTGGATATAGCCACAGATCATACAATATTAGTGTGACCACTCATGGTCTTACAGGTACCTGTCTTGACGTCCCATAGTCTCACCGTCTAATCTACACTTCCCGATACGATGAACTCTGAATCACTCGATATAGCCACAGATCATACAATATTAGTGTGACCACTCATGGTCTTACAGGTACCTGTCTTGACGTCCCATAGTCTCACGTTCTAATCTACACTTCCCGATACGATGAATTCTGAATCACTGGATATAGCCACAGATCATACAATATTAGTGTGACCACTCATGGTCTTACAGGTACCTGTCTTGACGTCCCATAGTCTCACCGTCTAATCATAACTTCCCGATACGATGAACTCTGAATCACTCGATATAGCCACAGATCATACAATATTAGTGTGACCACTCATGGTCTTACAGGTACCTGTCTTGACGTCCCATAGTCTCACCGTCTAATCATAACTTCCCGATACGATGAACTCTGAATCACTCGATATAGCCACAGATCATACAATATTAGTGTGACCACTCATGGTCCTACAGGTACCTGTCTTGACGTCCCATAGTCTCACGTTCTAATCTACACTTCCCGATACGATGAATTCTGAATCACTGGATATAGCCACAGATCATACAATATTAGTGTGACCACTCATGGTCTTACAGGTACCTGTCTTGACGTCCCATAGTCTCACGTTCTAATCTACACTTCCCGATACGATGAATTCTGAATCACTGGATATAGCCACAGATCATACAATATTAGTGTGACCACTCATGGTCTTACAGGTACCTGTCTTGACGTCCCATAGTCTCACCGTCTAATCATAACTTCCCGATACGATGAACTCTGAATCACTCGATATAGCCACAGATCATACAATATTAGTGTGACCACTCATGGTCTTACAGGTACCTGTCTTGACGTCCCATAGTCTCACGTTCTAATCTACACTTCCCGATACGATGAACTCTGAATCACTGGATATAGCCACAGATCATACAATATTAGTGTGACCACTCATGGTCTTACAGGTACCTGTCTTGACGTCCCATAGTCTCACCGTCTAATCATAACTTCCCGATACGATGAACTCTGAATCACTGGATATAGCCACAGATCATACAATATTAGTGTGACCACTCATGGTCTTACAGCTACCTGTCTTGACGTCCCATAGTCTCACGTTCTAATCATCACTTCCCGATACGATGAACTCTGAATCACTGGATATAGCCACATATGATACAAAACTAGTGTGACCACTCATGGTCTTACAGGTACCTGTCTTGACGTCCCATAGTCTCACCGTCTAATCATAACTTCCCGATACGATGAATTCTGAATCACTGGATATAGCCACAGCAGATATATAATGTGTGTGACCAATCATGGTCTTACAGCTACCTGTCTTGACGTCCCATAGTCTCACGTTCTAATCTACACTTCCCGATACGATGAACTCTGAATCACTCGATATAGCCACAGATCATACAATATTAGTGTGACCACTCATGGTCTTACAGCTACCTGTCTTGACGTCCCATAGTCTCACCGTATAATCATAACTTCCCGATACGATGAACTCTGAATCACTCGATATAGCCACAGATCATACAATATTAGTGTGACCACTCATGGTCTTACAGGTACCTGTCTTGACGTCCCATAGTCTCACGTTCTAATCATGACTTCCCGATACGATGAACTCTGAATCACTCGATATAGCCACAGATCATACAATATTAGTGTGACCACTCATGGTCTTACAGGTACCTGTCTTGACGTCCCATAGTCTCACCGTATAATCATAACTTCCCGATACGATGAACTCTGAATCACTCGATATAGCCACAGATCATACAATATTAGTGTGACCACTCATGGTCTTACAGGTACCTGTCTTGACGTCCCATAGTCTCACGTTCTAATCTACACTTCCCGATACGATGAATTCTGAATCACTGGATATAGCCACAGATCATACAATATTAGTGTGACCACTCATGGTCTTACAGGTACCTGTCTTGACGTCCCATAGTCTCACCGTCTAATCATAACTTCCCGATACGATGAACTCTGAATCACTCGATATAGCCACAGATCATACAATATTAGTGTGACCACTCATGGTCTTACAGCTACCTGTCTTGACGTCCCATAGTCTCACCGTCTAATCATAACTTCCCGATACGATGAACTCTGAATCACTCGATATAGCCACAGATCATACAATATTAGTGTGACCACTCATGGTCTTACAGGTACCTGTCTTGACGTCCCATAGTCTCACCGTCTAATTATAACTTCCCGATACGATGAACTCTGAATCACTCGATATAGCCACAGATCATACAATATTAGTGTGACCACTCATGGTCTTACAGGTACCTGTCTTGACGTCCCATAGTCTCACCGTCTAATCATGACTTCCCGATACGATGAACTCTGAATCACTCGATATAGCCACAGATCATACAATATTAGTGTGACCACTCATGGTCTTACAGGTACCTGTCTTGACGTCCCATAGTCTCACCGTCTAATCTACACTTCCCGATACGATGAACTCTGAATCACTCGATATAGCCACAGATCATACAATATTAGTGTGACCACTCATGGTCTTACAGGTACCTGTCTTGACGTCCCATAGTCTCACCGTCTAATCATAACTTCCCGATACGATGAACTCTGAATCACTCGATATAGCCACAGATCATACAATATTAGTGTGACCACTCATGGTCTTACAGGTACCTGTCTTGACGTCCCATAGTCTCACCGTCTAATCATTACTTCCCGATACGATGAACTCTGAATCACTGGATATAGCCACAGCATATACATAATCTGTGTGATCACTCATGGTCTTACAGCTACCTGTCTTGACGTCCCATAGTCTCACCGTCTAATCATAACTTCCCGATACGATGAACTCTGAATCACTGGATATAGCCACAGATCATACAATATTAGTGTGACCACTCATGGTCTTACAGGTACCTGTCTTGACGTCCCATAGTCTCACCGTATAATCATAACTTCCCGATACGATGAACTCTGAATCACTCGATATAGCCACAGATCATACAATATTAGTGTGACCACTCATGGTCTTACAGGTACCTGTCTTGACGTCCCATAGTCTCACCGTCTAATCATAACTTCCCGATACGATGAATTCTGAATCACTGGATATAGCCACAGCAGATATATAATGTGTGTGACCAATCATGGTCTTACAGCTACCTGTCTTGACGTCCCATAGTCTCACGTTCTAATCTACACTTCCCGATACGATGAACTCTGAATCACTCGATATAGCCACAGATCATACAATATTAGTGTGACCACTCATGGTCTTACAGCTACCTGTCTTGACGTCCCATAGTCTCACCGTATAATCATAACTTCCCGATACGATGAACTCTGAATCACTCGATATAGCCACAGATCATACAATATTAGTGTGACCACTCATGGTCTTACAGGTACCTGTCTTGACGTCCCATAGTCTCACCGTCTAATCATAACTTCCCGATACGATGAACTCTGAATCACTCGATATAGCCACAGATCATACAATATTAGTGTGACCACTCATGGTCTTACAGGTACCTGTCTTGACGTCCCATAGTCTCACCGTCTAATCATTACTTCCCGATACGATGAACTCTGAATCACTGGATATAGCCACAGCATATACATAATCTGTGTGATCACTCATGGTCTTACAGCTACCTGTCTTGACGTCCCATAGTCTCACCGTCTAATCATTACTTCCCGATACGATGAACTCTGAATCACTGGATATAGCCACAGCATATACATAATCTTTGTGACCACTCATGGTCTTACAGGTACCTGTCTTGACGTCCAATAGTCTCACCGTCTAATCTAAACTTCCCGATACGATGAACTCTGAATCACTGGATATAGCCACATATGATACAAAACTAGTGTGACCACTCATGGTCTTACAGGTACCTGTCTTGACGTCCCATAGTCTCACCGTCTAATCATAACTTCCCGATACGATGAATTCTGAATCACTGGATATAGCCACAGCAGATATATAATGTGTGTGACCAATCATGGTCTTACAGCTACCTGTCTTGACGTCCCATAGTCTCACGTTCTAATCTACACTTCCCGATACGATGAATTCTGAATCACTGGATATAGCCACAGATCATACAATATTAGTGTGACCACTCATGGTCTTACAGGTACCTGTCTTGACGTCCCATAGTCTCACCGTCTAATCATAACTTCCCGATACGATGAACTCTGAATCACTCGATATAGCCACAGATCATACAATATTAGTGTGACCACTCATGGTCTTACAGCTACCTGTCTTGACGTCCCATAGTCTCACCGTCTAATCATAACTTCCCGATACGATGAACTCTGAATCACTCGATATAGCCACAGATCATACAATATTAGTGTGACCACTCATGGTCTTACAGGTACCTGTCTTGACGTCCCATAGTCTCACCGTCTAATTATAACTTCCCGATACGATGAACTCTGAATCACTCGATATAGCCACAGATCATACAATATTAGTGTGACCACTCATGGTCTTACAGGTACCTGTCTTGACGTCCCATAGTCTCACGTTCTAATCATGACTTCCCGATACGATGAACTCTGAATCACTCGATATAGCCACAGATCATACAATATTAGTGTGACCACTCATGGTCTTACAGGTACCTGTCTTGACGTCCCATAGTCTCACCGTCTAATCTACACTTCCCGATACGATGAACTCTGAATCACTCGATATAGCCACAGATCATACAATATTAGTGTGACCACTCATGGTCTTACAGGTACCTGTCTTGACGTCCCATAGTCTCACCGTCTAATCATAACTTCCCGATACGATGAACTCTGAATCACTCGATATAGCCACAGATCATACAATATTAGTGTGACCACTCATGGTCTTACAGGTACCTGTCTTGACGTCCCATAGTCTCACCGTCTAATCATTACTTCCCGATACGATGAACTCTGAATCACTGGATATAGCCACAGCATATACATAATCTGTGTGATCACTCATGGTCTTACAGCTACCTGTCTTGACGTCCCATAGTCTCACCGTCTAATCATAACTTCCCGATACGATGAACTCTGAATCACTGGATATAGCCACAGATCATACAATATTAGTGTGACCACTCATGGTCTTACAGGTACCTGTCTTGACGTCCCATAGTCTCACCGTATAATCATAACTTCCCGATACGATGAACTCTGAATCACTCGATATAGCCACAGATCATACAATATTAGTGTGACCACTCATGGTCTTACAGGTACCTGTCTTGACGTCCCATAGTCTCACCGTCTAATCATAACTTCCCGATACGATGAATTCTGAATCACTGGATATAGCCACAGCAGATATATAATGTGTGTGACCAATCATGGTCTTACAGCTACCTGTCTTGACGTCCCATAGTCTCACGTTCTAATCTACACTTCCCGATACGATGAACTCTGAATCACTCGATATAGCCACAGATCATACAATATTAGTGTGACCACTCATGGTCTTACAGCTACCTGTCTTGACGTCCCATAGTCTCACCGTATAATCATAACTTCCCGATACGATGAACTCTGAATCACTCGATATAGCCACAGATCATACAATATTAGTGTGACCACTCATGGTCTTACAGGTACCTGTCTTGACGTCCCATAGTCTCACCGTCTAATCATAACTTCCCGATACGATGAACTCTGAATCACTCGATATAGCCACAGATCATACAATATTAGTGTGACCACTCATGGTCTTACAGGTACCTGTCTTGACGTCCCATAGTCTCACCGTCTAATCATTACTTCCCGATACGATGAACTCTGAATCACTGGATATAGCCACAGCATATACATAATCTGTGTGATCACTCATGGTCTTACAGCTACCTGTCTTGACGTCCCATAGTCTCACCGTCTAATCATTACTTCCCGATACGATGAACTCTGAATCACTGGATATAGCCACAGCATATACATAATCTTTGTGACCACTCATGGTCTTACAGGTACCTGTCTTGACGTCCAATAGTCTCACCGTCTAATCTAAACTTCCCGATACGATGAACTCTGAATCACTGGATATAGCCACATATGATACAAAACTAGTGTGACCACTCATGGTCTTACAGGTACCTGTCTTGACGTCCCATAGTCTCACCGTCTAATCATAACTTCCCGATACGATGAATTCTGAATCACTGGATATAGCCACAGCAGATATATAATGTGTGTGACCAATCATGGTCTTACAGCTACCTGTCTTGACGTCCCATAGTCTCACGTTCTAATCTACACTTCCCGATACGATGAACTCTGAATCACTCGATATAGCCACAGATCATACAATATTAGTGTGACCACTCATGGTCTTACAGCTACCTGTCTTGACGTCCCATAGTCTCACCGTATAATCATAACTTCCCGATACGATGAACTCTGAATCACTCGATATAGCCACAGATCATACAATATTAGTGTGACCACTCATGGTCTTACAGGTACCTGTCTTGACGTCCCATAGTCTCACGTTCTAATCATGACTTCCCGATACGATGAACTCTGAATCACTGGATATAGCCACAGATCATACAATATTAGTGTGACCACTCATGGTCTTACAGGTACCTGTCTTGACGTCACATAGTCTCACCGTATAATCATAACTTCCCGATACGATGAACTCTGAATCACTCGATATAGCCACAGATCATACAATATTAGTGTGACCACTCATGGTCTTACAGGTACCTGTCTTGACGTCCCATAGTCTCACGTTCTAATCTACACTTCCCGATACGATGAATTCTGAATCACTGGATATAGCCACAGATCATACAATATTAGTGTGACCACTCATGGTCTTACAGGTACCTGTCTTGACGTCCCATAGTCTCACCGTCTAATCATAACTTCCCGATACGATGAACTCTGAATCACTCGATATAGCCACAGATCATACAATATTAGTGTGACCACTCATGGTCTTACAGCTACCTGTCTTGACGTCCCATAGTCTCACCGTCTAATCATAACTTCCCGATACGATGAACTCTGAATCACTCGATATAGCCACAGATCATACAATATTAGTGTGACCACTCATGGTCTTACAGGTACCTGTCTTGACGTCCCATAGTCTCACCGTCTAATTATAACTTCCCGATACGATGAACTCTGAATCACTCGATATAGCCACAGATCATACAATATTAGTGTGACCACTCATGGTCTTACAGGTACCTGTCTTGACGTCCCATAGTCTCACCGTCTAATCATGACTTCCCGATACGATGAACTCTGAATCACTCGATATAGCCACAGATCATACAATATTAGTGTGACCACTCATGGTCTTACAGGTACCTGTCTTGACGTCCCATAGTCTCACCGTCTAATCTACACTTCCCGATACGATGAACTCTGAATCACTCGATATAGCCACAGATCATACAATATTAGTGTGACCACTCATGGTCTTACAGGTACCTGTCTTGACGTCCCATAGTCTCACCGTCTAATCATAACTTCCCGATACGATGAATTCTGAATCACTCGATATAGCCACAGATCATACAATATTAGTGTGACCACTCATGGTCTTACAGGTACCTGTCTTGACGTCCCATAGTCTCACCGTCTAATCATAACTTCCCGATACGATGAACTCTGAATCACTGGATATAGCCACAGATCATACAATATTAGTGTGACCACTCATGGTCTTACAGGTACCTGTCTTGACGTCCCATAGTCTCACCGTATAATCATAACTTCCCGATACGATGAACTCTGAATCACTCGATATAGCCACAGATCATACAATATTAGTGTGACCACTCATGGTCTTACAGCTACCTGTCTTGACGTCCCATAGTCTCACCGTCTAATCATGACTTCCCGATACGATGAACTCTGAATCACTGGATATAGCCACAGATCATACAATATTAGTGTGACCACTCATGGTCTTACAGGTACCTGTCTTGACGTCCCATAGTCTCACGTTCTAATCTACACTTCCCGATACGATGAACTCTGAATCACTGGATATAGCCACAGATCATACAATATTAGTGTGACCACTCATGGTCTTACAGGTACCTGTCTTGACGTCCCATAGTCTCACGTTCTAATCATAACTTCCCGATACGATGAACTCTGAATCACTGGATATAGCCACAGATCATACAATATTAGTGTGACCACTCATGGTCTTACAGGTACCTGTCTTGACGTCCCATAGTCTCACCGTCTAATCTACACTTCCCGATACGATGAACTCTGAATCACTCGATATAGCCACAGATCATACAATATTAGTGTGACCACTCATGGTCTTACAGCTACCTGTCTTGACGTCCCATAGTCTCACCGTCTAATCATAACTTCCCGATACGATGAACTCTGAATCACTCGATATAGCCACAGATCATACAATATTAGTGTGACCACTCATGGTCTTACAGGTACCTGTCTTGACGTCCCATAGTCTCACCGTCTAATTATAACTTCCCGATACGATGAACTCTGAATCACTCGATATAGCCACAGATCATACAATATTAGTGTGACCACTCATGGTCTTACAGGTACCTGTCTTGACGTCCCATAGTCTCACCGTCTAATCATGACTTCCCGATACGATGAACTCTGAATCACTCGATATAGCCACAGATCATACAATATTAGTGTGACCACTCATGGTCTTACAGGTACCTGTCTTGACGTCCCATAGTCTCACCGTATAATCATGACTTCCCGATACGATGAACTCTGAATCACTGGATATAGCCACAGCTTATACATAATCTGTGTGATCACTCATGGTCTTACAGCTACCTGTCTTGACGTCCCATAGTCTCACGTTCTAATCATTACTTCCCGATACGATGAACTCTGAATCACTCGATATAGCCACAGATCATACAATATTAGTGTGACCACTCATGGTCTTACAGCTACCTGTCTTGACGTCCCATAGTCTCACCGTCTAATCATAACTTCCCGATACGATGAACTCTGAATCACTCGATATAGCCACAGATCATACAATATTAGTGTGACCACTCATGGTCTTACAGGTACCTGTCTTGACGTCCCATAGTCTCGCCGTCTAATCATTACTTCCCGATACGATGAACTCTGAATCACTGGATATAGCCACAGATCATACAATATTAGTGTGACCACTCATGGTCTTACAGGTACCTGTCTTGACGTCCCATAGTCTCACCGTCTAATCATAACTTCCCGATACGATGAACTCTGAATCACTCGATATAGCCACAGATCATACAATATTAGTGTGACCACTCATGGTCTTACAGGTACCTGTCTTGACGTCCCATAGTCTCACCGTCTAATCATTACTTCCCGATACGATGAACTCTGAATCACTGGATATAGCCACAGCATATACATAATCTGTGTGATCACTCATGGTCTTACAGCTACCTGTCTTGACGTCCCATAGTCTCACCGTCTAATCATAACTTCCCGATACGATGAACTCTGAATCACTGGATATAGCCACAGATCATACAATATTAGTGTGACCACTCATGGTCTTACAGGTACCTGTCTTGACGTCCCATAGTCTCACCGTATAATCATAACTTCCCGATACGATGAACTCTGAATCACTCGATATAGCCACAGATCATACAATATTAGTGTGACCACTCATGGTCTTACAGGTACCTGTCTTGACGTCCCATAGTCTCACCGTCTAATCATAACTTCCCGATACGATGAATTCTGAATCACTGGATATAGCCACAGCAGATATATAATGTGTGTGACCAATCATGGTCTTACAGCTACCTGTCTTGACGTCCCATAGTCTCACGTTCTAATCTACACTTCCCGATACGATGAACTCTGAATCACTCGATATAGCCACAGATCATACAATATTAGTGTGACCACTCATGGTCTTACAGCTACCTGTCTTGACGTCCCATAGTCTCACCGTATAATCATAACTTCCCGATACGATGAACTCTGAATCACTCGATATAGCCACAGATCATACAATATTAGTGTGACCACTCATGGTCTTACAGGTACCTGTCTTGACGTCCCATAGTCTCACCGTCTAATCATAACTTCCCGATACGATGAACTCTGAATCACTCGATATAGCCACAGATCATACAATATTAGTGTGACCACTCATGGTCTTACAGGTACCTGTCTTGACGTCCCATAGTCTCACCGTATAATCATAACTTCCCGATACGATGAACTCTGAATCACTGGATATAGCCACAGCATATACATAATCTGTGTGATCACTCATGGTCTTACAGCTACCTGTCTTGACGTCCCATAGTCTCACCGTCTAATCATTACTTCCCGATACGATGAACTCTGAATCACTGGATATAGCCACAGCATATACATAATCTTTGTGACCACTCATGGTCTTACAGGTACCTGTCTTGACGTCCAATAGTCTCACCGTCTAATCTAAACTTCCCGATACGATGAACTCTGAATCACTGGATATAGCCACATATGATACAAAACTAGTGTGACCACTCATGGTCTTACAGGTACCTGTCTTGACGTCCCATAGTCTCACCGTCTAATCATAACTTCCCGATACGATGAATTCTGAATCACTGGATATAGCCACAGCAGATATATAATGTGTGTGACCAATCATGGTCTTACAGCTACCTGTCTTGACGTCCCATAGTCTCACGTTCTAATCTACACTTCCCGATACGATGAACTCTGAATCACTCGATATAGCCACAGATCATACAATATTAGTGTGACCACTCATGGTCTTACAGCTACCTGTCTTGACGTCCCATAGTCTCACCGTATAATCATAACTTCCCGATACGATGAACTCTGAATCACTCGATATAGCCACAGATCATACAATATTAGTGTGACCACTCATGGTCTTACAGGTACCTGTCTTGACGTCCCATAGTCTCACGTTCTAATCATGACTTCCCGATACGATGAACTCTGAATCACTGGATATAGCCACAGATCATACAATATTAGTGTGACCACTCATGGTCTTACAGGTACCTGTCTTGACGTCACATAGTCTCACCGTATAATCATAACTTCCCGATACGATGAACTCTGAATCACTCGATATAGCCACAGATCATACAATATTAGTGTGACCACTCATGGTCTTACAGGTACCTGTCTTGACGTCCCATAGTCTCACGTTCTAATCTACACTTCCCGATACGATGAATTCTGAATCACTGGATATAGCCACAGATCATACAATATTAGTGTGACCACTCATGGTCTTACAGGTACCTGTCTTGACGTCCCATAGTCTCACCGTCTAATCATAACTTCCCGATACGATGAACTCTGAATCACTCGATATAGCCACAGATCATACAATATTAGTGTGACCACTCATGGTCTTACAGCTACCTGTCTTGACGTCCCATAGTCTCACCGTCTAATCATAACTTCCCGATACGATGAACTCTGAATCACTCGATATAGCCACAGATCATACAATATTAGTGTGACCACTCATGGTCTTACAGGTACCTGTCTTGACGTCCCATAGTCTCACCGTCTAATTATAACTTCCCGATACGATGAACTCTGAATCACTCGATATAGCCACAGATCATACAATATTAGTGTGACCACTCATGGTCTTACAGGTACCTGTCTTGACGTCCCATAGTCTCACCGTCTAATCATGACTTCCCGATACGATGAACTCTGAATCACTCGATATAGCCACAGATCATACAATATTAGTGTGACCACTCATGGTCTTACAGGTACCTGTCTTGACGTCCCATAGTCTCACCGTCTAATCTACACTTCCCGATACGATGAACTCTGAATCACTCGATATAGCCACAGATCATACAATATTAGTGTGACCACTCATGGTCTTACAGGTACCTGTCTTGACGTCCCATAGTCTCACCGTCTAATCATAACTTCCCGATACGATGAATTCTGAATCACTCGATATAGCCACAGATCATACAATATTAGTGTGACCACTCATGGTCTTACAGGTACCTGTCTTGACGTCCCATAGTCTCACCGTCTAATCATAACTTCCCGATACGATGAACTCTGAATCACTGGATATAGCCACAGATCATACAATATTAGTGTGACCACTCATGGTCTTACAGGTACCTGTCTTGACGTCCCATAGTCTCACCGTATAATCATAACTTCCCGATACGATGAACTCTGAATCACTCGATATAGCCACAGATCATACAATATTAGTGTGACCACTCATGGTCTTACAGCTACCTGTCTTGACGTCCCATAGTCTCACCGTCTAATCATGACTTCCCGATACGATGAACTCTGAATCACTGGATATAGCCACAGATCATACAATATTAGTGTGACCACTCATGGTCTTACAGGTACCTGTCTTGACGTCCCATAGTCTCACGTTCTAATCTACACTTCCCGATACGATGAACTCTGAATCACTGGATATAGCCACAGATCATACAATATTAGTGTGACCACTCATGGTCTTACAGGTACCTGTCTTGACGTCCCATAGTCTCACGTTCTAATCATTACTTCCCGATACGATGAACTCTGAATCACTGGATATAGCCACAGCATATACATAATCTGTGTGATCACTCATGGTCTTACAGCTACCTGTCTTGACGTCCCATAGTCTCACCGTCTAATCATTACTTCCCGATACGATGAACTCTGAATCACTGGATATAGCCACAGCATATACATAATCTTTGTGACCACTCATGGTCTTACAGGTACCTGTCTTGACGTCCAATAGTCTCACCGTCTAATCTACACTTCCCGATACGATGAACTCTGAATCACTGGATATAGCCACAGCAGATACAGAATCTGTGTGACCACTCATGGTCTTACAGCTACCTGTCTTGACGTCCCATAGTCTCACCGTCTAATCATAACTTCCCGATACGATGAACTCTGAATCACTGGATATATCCACAGATCTTACAGAACTAATGTGACCACTCATGGTCTTACAGCTACCTGTCTTGACGTCCCATAGTCTCACCGTCTAATCATAACTTCCCGATACGATGAATTCTGAATCACTGGATATAGCCACAGCAAATAAAGAACTAGTGTGACCACTCATGGTCTTACAGGTACCTGTCTTGACGTCCCATAGTCTCACCGTATTATCTGCACTTCCCGATACGATGAACTCTGAATCACTCGATATAGCCACAGATCATACAATATTAGTGTGACCACTCATGGTCTTACAGGTACCTGTCTTGACGTCCCATAGTCTCACCGTCTAATTATAACTTCCCGATACGATGAACTCTGAATCACTCGATATAGCCACAGATCATACAATATTAGTGTGACCACTCATGGTCTTACAGGTACCTGTCTTGACGTCCCATAGTCTCACCGTCTAATCATAACTTCCCGATACGATGAATTCTGAATCACTGGATATAGCCACAGATCATACAATATTAGTGTGACCACTCATGGTCTTACAGGTACCTGTCTTGACGTCCCATAGTCTCACCGTCTAATCATGACTTCCCGATACGATGAACTCTGAATCACTGGATATAGCCACAGCATAAACATAATCTGTGTGACCACTCATGGTCTTACAGGTACCTGTCTTGACGTCCCATAGTCTCACCGTCTAATCTACACTTCCCGATACGATGAACTCTGAATCACTGGATATAGCCACAGATCATACAATATTAGTGTGACCACTCATGGTCCTACAGGTACCTGTCTTGACGTCCCATAGTCTCACGTTCTAATCTACACTTCCCGATACGATGAACTCTGAATCACTGGATATAGCCACAGATCATACAATATTAGTGTGACCACTCATGGTCTTACAGCTAACTGTCTTGACGTCCCATAGTCTCACCGTCTAATTATAACTTCCCGATACGATGAACTCTGAATCACTCGATATAGCCACAGATCATACAATATTAGTGTGACCACTCATGGTCTTACAGCTACCTGTCTTGACGTCCCATAGTCTCACCGTATAATCATGACTTCCCGATACGATGAACTCTGAATCACTGGATATAGCCACAGATCATACAATATTAGTGTGACCACTCATGGTCTTACAGGTACCTGTCTTGACGTCCCATAGTCTCACCGTCTAATCATGACTTCCCGATACGATGAACTCTGAATCACTCGATATAGCCACAGATCATACAATATTAGTGTGACCACTCATGGTCTTACAGCTACCTGTCTTGACGTCCCATAGTCTCACCGTATAATCATGACTTCCCGATACGATGAACTCTGAATCACTGGATATAGCCACAGATCATACAATATTAGTGTGACCACTCATGGTCTTACAGGTACCTGTCTTGACGTCCCATAGTCTCACGTTCTAATCTACACTTCCCGATACGATGAACTCTGAATCACTCGATATAGCCACAGATCATACAATATTAGTGTGACCACTCATGGTCTTACAGCTACCTGTCTTGACGTCCCATAGTCTCACGTTCTAATCATCACTTCCCGATACGATGAACTCTGAATCACTCGATATAGCCACAGATCATACAATATTAGTGTGACCACTCATGGTCTTACAGCTACCTGTCTTGACGTCCCATAGTCTCACCGTATAATCATAACTTCCCGATACGATGAACTCTGAATCACTGGATATAGCCACAGATCATACAATATTAGTGTGACCACTCATGGTCTTACAGGTACCTGTCTTGACGTCCCATAGTCTCACCGTCTAATCATAACTTCCCGATACGATGAACTCTGAATCACTGGATATAGCCACAGATCATACAATATTAGTGTGACCACTCATGGTCTTACAGGTACCTGTCTTGACGTCCCATAGTCTCACCGTATAATCATAACTTCCCGATACGATGAACTCTGAATCACTCGATATAGCCACAGATCATACAATATTAGTGTGACCACTCATGGTCTTACAGGTACCTGTCTTGACGTCCCATAGTCTCACGTTCTAATCATGACTTCCCGATACGATGAACTCTGAATCACTCGATATAGCCACAGATCATACAATATTAGTGTGACCACTCATGGTCTTACAGGTACCTGTCTTGACGTCCCATAGTCTCACCGTCTAATCATAACTTCCCGATACGATGAACTCTGAATCACTGGATATAGCCACAGATCATACAATATTAGTGTGACCACTCATGGTCTTACAGGTACCTGTCTTGACGTCCCATAGTCTCACGTTCTAATCATAACTTCCCGATACGATGAACTCTGAATCACTGGATATAGCCACAGATCATACAATATTAGTGTGACCACTCATGGTCTTACAGGTACCTGTCTTGACGTCCCATAGTCTCACGTTCTAATCATGACTTCCCGATACGATGAACTCTGAATCACTCGATATAGCCACAGATCATACAATATTAGTGTGACCACTCATGGTCTTACAGCTACCTGTCTTGACGTCCCATAGTCTCACCGTATAATCATAACTTCCCGATACGATGAACTCTGAATCACTCGATATAGCCACAGATCATACAATATTAGTGTGACCACTCATGGTCTTACAGCTACCTGTCTTGACGTCCCATAGTCTCACCGTATAATAATAACTTCCCGATACGATGAACTCTGAATCACTCGATATAGCCACAGATCATACAATATTAGTGTGACCACTCATGGTCTTACAGGTACCTGTCTTGACGTCCCATAGTCTCACCGTCTAATCATAACTTCCCGATACGATGAACTCTGAATCACTGGATATAGCCACAGATCATACAATATTAGTGTGAACACTCATGGTCTTACAGGTACCTGTCTTGACGTCCCATAGTCTCACGTTCTAATCTACACTTCCCGATACGATGAACTCTGAATCACTCGATATAGCCACAGATCATACAATATTAGTGTGACCACTCATGGTCTTACAGGTACCTGTCTTGACGTCCCATAGTCTCACCGTATAATCATAACTTCCCGATACGATGAATTCTGAATCACTGGATATAGCCACAGCAGATATATAATGTGTGTGACCAATCATGGTCTTACAGCTACCTGTCTTGACGTCCCATAGTCTCACGTTCTAATCATGACTTCCCGATACGATGAACTCTGAATCACTCGATATAGCCACAGATCATACAATATTAGTGTGACCACTCATGGTCTTACAGGTACCTGTCTTGACGTCCCATAGTCTCACCGTCTAATCATAACTTCCCGATACGATGAATTCTGAATCACTGGATATAGCCACAGCAGATATATAATGTGTGTGACCAATCATGGTCTTACAGCTACCTGTCTTGACGTCCCATAGTCTCACGTTCTAATCTACACTTCCCGATACGATGAATTCTGAATCACTGGATATAGCCACAGATCATACAATATTAGTGTGACCACTCATGGTCTTACAGGTACCTGTCTTGACGTCCCATAGTCTCACCGTCTAATCATAACTTCCCGATACGATGAACTCTGAATCACTGGATATAGCCACAGCTTATACATAATCTGTGTGATCACTCATGGTCTTACAGCTACCTGTCTTGACGTCCCATAGTCTCACGTTCTAATCTACACTTCCCGATACGATGAACTCTGAATCACTCGATATAGCCACAGATCATACAATATTAGTGTGACCACTCATGGTCTTACAGCTACCTGTCTTGACGTCCCATAGTCTCACGTTCTAATCATCACTTCCCGATACGATGAACTCTGAATCACTCGATATAGCCACAGATCATACAATATTAGTGTGACCACTCATGGTCTTACAGGTACCTGTCTTGACGTCCCATAGTCTCACCGTCTAATCATGACTTCCCGATACGATGAACTCTGAATCACTCGATATAGCCACAGATCATACAATATTAGTGTGACCACTCATGGTCTTACAGCTACCTGTCTTGACGTCCCATAGTCTCACCGTCTAATCATAACTTCCCGATACGATGAACTCTGAATCACTGGATATAGCCACAGCTTATACATAATCTGTGTGATCACTCATGGTCTTACAGCTACCTGTCTTGACGTCCCATAGTCTCACCGTCTAATCATGACTTCCCGATACGATGAACTCTGAATCACTCGATATAGCCACAGATCATACAATATTAGTGTGACCACTCATGGTCTTACAGGTACCTGTCTTGACGTCCCATAGTCTCACCGTCTAATTATAACTTCCCGATACGATGAACTCTGAATCACTCGATATAGCCACAGATCATACAATATTAGTGTGACCACTCATGGTCTTACAGGTACCTGTCTTGACGTCCCATAGTCTCACCGTCTAATCTACACTTCCCGATACGATGAACTCTGAATCACTCGATATAGCCACAGATCATACAATATTAGTGTGACCACTCATGGTCTTACAGCTACCTGTCTTGACGTCCCATAGTCTCACCGTCTAATCATAACTTCCCGATACGATGAACTCTGAATCACTGGATATAGCCACAGATCATACAATATTAGTGTGACCACTCATGGTCTTACAGGTACCTGTCTTGACGTCCCATAGTCTCACCGTATAATCATAACTTCCCGATACGATGAACTCTGAATCACTCGATATAGCCACAGATCATACAATATTAGTGGTGACCACTCATGGTCTTACAGGTACCTGTCTTGACGTCCCATAGTCTCACGTTCTAATCATGACTTCCCGATACGATGAACTCTGAATCACTCGATATAGCCACAGATCATACAATATTAGTGTGACCACTCATGGTCTTACAGGTACCTGTCTTGACGTCCCATAGTCTCACCGTATAATCATAACTTCCCGATACGATGAACTCTGAATCACTGGATATAGCCACAGATCATACAATATTAGTGTGACCACTCATGGTCTTACAGGTACCTGTCTTGACGTCCCATAGTCTCACGTTCTAATCATAACTTCCCGATACGATGAACTCTGAATCACTGGATATAGCCACAGATCATACAATATTAGTGTGACCACTCATGGTCTTACAGCTACCTGTCTTGACGTCCCATAGTCTCACCGTATAATCATGACTTCCCGATACGATGAACTCTGAATCACTCGATATAGCCACAGATCATACAATATTAGTGTGACCACTAATGGTCTTACAGCTACCTGTCTTGACGTCCCATAGTCTCACCGTCTAATCTACACTTCCCGATACGATGAACTCTGAATCACTGGATATAGCCACAGATCATACAATATTAGTGTGACCACTCATGGTCTTACAGGTACCTGTCTTGACGTCCCATAGTCTCACCGTCTAATCATAACTTCCCGATACGATGAACTCTGAATCACTCGATATAGCCACAGATCATACAATATTAGTGTGACCACTCATGGTCTTACAGCTACCTGTCTTGACGTCCCATAGTCTCACCGTCTAATCATAACTTCCCGATACGATGAACTCTGAATCACTCGATATAGCCACAGATCATACAATATTAGTGTGACCACTCATGGTCTTACAGGTACCTGTCTTGACGTCCCATAGTCTCACGTTCTAATCATTACTTCCCGATACGATGAACTCTGAATCACTGGATATAGCCACAGATCATACAATATTAGTGTGACCACTCATGGTCTTACAGCTACCTGTCTTGACGTCCCATAGTCTCACCGTCTAATCATAACTTCCCGATACGATGAACTCTGAATCACTCGATATAGCCACAGATCATACAATATTAGTGTGACCACTCATGGTCTTACAGCTACCTGTCTTGACGTCCCATAGTCTCACCGTCTAATCATAACTTCCCGATACGATGAACTCTGAATCACTCGATATAGCCACAGATCATACAATATTAGTGTGACCACTCATGGTCTTACAGGTACCTGTCTTGACGTCCCATAGTCTCGCCGTCTAATCATTACTTCCCGATACGATGAACTCTGAATCACTGGATATAGCCACAGCATATACATAATCTGTGTGATCACTCATGGTCTTACAGCTACCTGTCTTGACGTCCCATAGTCTCACCGTCTAATCATTTACTTCCCGATACGATGAACTCTGAATCACTGGATATAGCCACAGCATATACATAATCTTTGTGACCACTCATGGTCTTACAGGTACCTGTCTTGACGTCCAATAGTCTCACCGTCTAATCTACACTTCCCGATACGATGAACTCTGAATCACTGGATATAGCCACAGCAGATACAGAATCTGTGTGACCACTCATGGTCTTACAGCTACCTGTCTTGACGTCCCATAGTCTCACCGTCTAATCATAACTTCCCGATACGATGAACTCTGAATCACTGGGATATATCCACAGATCTTACAGAACTAATGTGACCACTCATGGTCTTACAGCTACCTGTCTTGACGTCCCATAGTCTCACCGTCTAATCATAACTTCCCGATACGATGAATTCTGAATCACTGGATATAGCCACAGCAAATAAAGAACTAGTGTGATCACTCATGGTCTTACAGGTACCTGTCTTGACGTCCCATAGTCTCACCGTATTATCTGCACTTCCCGATACGATGAACTCTGAATCACTGGATATAGCCACAGATCATACAATATTAGTGTGACCACTCATGGTCTTACAGGTACCTGTCTTGACGTCCCATAGTCTCACCGTATAATCTGCACTTCCTGATACGATGAACTCTGAATCACTGGATATAGCCACAGATCATACAATATTAGTGTGACCACTCATGGTCTTACAGGTACCTGTCTTGACGTCCCATAGTCTCACCGTCTAATCATAACTTCCCGATACGATGAATTCTGAATCACTGGATATAGCCACAGATCATACAATATTAGTGTGACCACTCATGGTCTTACAGGTACCTGTCTTGACGTCCCATAGTCTCACCGTCTAATCATGACTTCCCGATACGATGAACTCTGAATCACTGGATATAGCCACAGCATAAACATAATCTGTGTGACCACTCATGGTCTTACAGGTACCTGTCTTGACGTCCCATAGTCTCACCGTCTAATCTACACTTCCCGATACGATGAACTCTGAATCACTGGATATAGCCACAGATCATACAATATTAGTGTGACCACTCATGGTCCTTACAGGTACCTGTCTTGACGTCCCATAGTCTCACGTTCTAATCTACACTTCCCGATACGATGAACTCTGAATCACTGGATATAGCCACAGATCATACAATATTAGTGTGACCACTCATGGTCTTACAGCTAACTGTCTTGACGTCCCATAGTCTCACCGTCTAATTATAACTTCCCGATACGATGAACTCTGAATCACTCGATATAGCCACAGATCATACAATATTAGTGTGACCACTCATGGTCTTACAGCTACCTGTCTTGACGTCCCATAGTCTCACCGTATAATCATGACTTCCCGATACGATGAACTCTGAATCACTGATATAGCCACAGATCATACAATATTAGTGTGACCACTCATGGTCTTACAGGTACCTGTCTTGACGTCCCATAGTCTCACCGTCTAATCATGACTTCCCGATACGATGAACTCTGAATCACTGGATATAGCCACAGATCATACAATATTAGTGTGACCACTCATGGTCTTACAGGTACCTGTCTTGACGTCCCATAGTCTCACGTTCTAATCACACTTCCCGATACGATGAACTCTGAATCACTGGATATAGCCACAGATCATACAATATTAGTGTGACCACTCATGGTCTTACAGCTACCTGTCTTGACGTCCCATAGTCTCACCGTCTAATTATAACTTCCCGATACGATGAACTCTGAATCACTGGATATAGCCACAGATCATACAATATTAGTGTGACCACTCATGGTCTTACAGGTACCTGTCTTGACGTCCCATAGTCTCACGTTCTAATCTACACTTCCCGATACGATGAACTCTGAATCACTCGATATAGCCACAGATCATACAATATTAGTGTGACCACTCATGGTCTTACAGGTACCTGTCTTGACGTCCCATAGTCTCACCGTCTAATTATAACTTCCCGATACGATGAACTCTGAATCACTCGATATAGCCACAGATCATACAATATTAGTGTGAACACTCATGGTCTTACAGCTACCTGTCTTGACGTCCCATAGTCTCACCGTCTAATCATAACTTCCCGATACGATGAACTCTGAATCACTCGATATAGCCACAGATCATACATATTAGTGTGACCACTCATGGTCTTACAGCTACCTGTCTTGACGTCCCATAGTCTCACCGTCTAATCATAACTTCCCGATACGATGAACTCTGAATCACTCGATATAGCCACAGATCATACAATATTAGTGTGACCACTCATGGTCTTACAGGTACCTGTCTTGACGTCCCATAGTCTCACCGTCTAATCACACTTCCCGATACGATGAACTCTGAATCACTCGATATAGCCACAGATCATACAATATTAGTGTGACCACTCATGGTCTTACAGCTACCTGTCTTGACGTCCCATAGTCTCACCGTCTAATCATAACTTCCCGATACGATGAACTCTGAATCACTCGATATAGCCACAGATCATACAATATTAGTGTGAACACTCATGGTCTTACAGCTACCTGTCTTGACGTCCCATAGTCTCACCGTCTAATCATACTTCCCGATACGATGAACTCTGAATCACTGGATATAGCCACAGCAGATACATAATGTGTGTGACCACTCATGGTCTTACAGGTACCTGTCTTGACGTCCCATAGTCTCACCGTCTAATCATAACTTCCGATACGATGAACTCTGAATCACTCGATATAGCCACAGATCATACAATATTAGTGTGACCACTCATGGTCTTACAGGTACCTGTCTTGACGTCCCATAGTCTCACCGTCTAATCATAACTTCCCGATACGATGAACTCTGAATCACTCGATATAGCCACAGATCATACAATATTAGTGTGACCACTCATGGTCTTACAGGTACCTGTCTTGACGTCCCATAGTCTCACCGTCTAATCATAACTTCCCGATACGATGAACTCTGAATCACTGGATATAGCCACAGATGATACATAATCTGTGTGACCACTCATGGTCTTACAGGTACCTGTCTTGACGTCCCATAGTCTCACCGTCTAATCATAACTTCCCGATACGATGAACTCTGAATCACTCGATATAGCCACAGATAATACATAATCTGTGTGATCACTCATGGTCTTACAGGTACCTGTCTTGACGTCCCATAGTCTCACCGTCTAATCATAACTTCCCGATACGATGAACTCTGAATCACTGGATATAGCCACAGCTTATACATAATCTGTGTGACCACTCATGGTCTTACAGCTACCTGTCTTGACGTCCCATAGTCTCACCGTCTAATTATAACTTCCCGATACGATGAACTCTGAATCACTCGATATAGCCACAGATCATACAATATTAGTGTGACCACTCATGGTCTTACAGGTACCTGTCTTGACGTCCCATAGTCTCACCGTCTAATCATAACTTCCCGATACGATGAACTCTGAATCACTCGATATAGCCACAGATAATACATAATCTGTGTGATCACTCATGGTCTTACAGGTACCTGTCTTGACGTCCCATAGTCTCACCGTATAATCATGACTTCCCGATACGATGAATTCTGAATCACTGGATATAGCCACAGCAGATACATAATGTGTGTGACCACTCATGGTCTTACAGCTACCTGTCTTGACGTCCCATAGTCTCACCGTCTAATTATAACTTCCCGATACGATGAACTCTGAATCACTCGATATAGCCACAGATCATACAATATTAGTGTGACCACTCATGGTCTTACAGGTACCTGTCTTGACGTCCCATAGTCTCACCGTCTAATCATTACTTCCCGATACGATGAACTCTGAATCACTCGATATAGCCACAGATCATACAATATTAGTGTGACCACTCATGGTCTTACAGCTACCTGTCTTGACGTCCCATAGTCTCACGTTCTAATCTACACTTCCCGATACGATGAACTCTGAATCACTGGATATAGCCACAGATCATACAATATTAGTGTGACCACTCATGGTCTTACAGGTACCTGTCTTGACGTCCCATAGTCTCACCGTCTAATCTACACTTCCCGATACGATGAACTCTGAATCACTCGATATAGCCACAGATCATACAATATTAGTGTGACCACTCATGGTCTTACAGGTACCTGTCTTGACGTCCCATAGTCTCACCGTATAATCATAACTTCCCGATACGATGAACTCTGAATCACTCGATATAGCCACAGATAATACATAATCTGTGTGATCACTCATGGTCTTACAGGTACCTGTCTTGACGTCCCATAGTCTCACCGTCTAATCATAACTTCCCGATACGATGAACTCTGAATCACTGGATATAGCCACAGCTTATACATAATCTGTGTGACCACTCATGGTCTTACAGGTACCTGTCTTGACGTCCCATAGTCTCACCGTCTAATCATAACTTCCCGATACGATGAACTCTGAATCACTCGATATAGCCACAGATCATACAATATTAGTGTGACCACTCATGGTCTTACAGGTACCTGTCTTGACGTCCCATAGTCTCACCGTCTAATCATAACTTCCCGATACGATGAACTCTGAATCACTCGATATAGCCACAGATAATACATAATCTGTGTGATCACTCATGGTCTTACAGGTACCTGTCTTGACGTCCCATAGTCTCACCGTATAATCATGACTTCCCGATACGATGAATTCTGAATCACTGGATATAGCCACAGCAAATAAAGAACTAGTGTGACCACTCATGGTCTTACAGGTACCTGTCTTGACGTCCCATAGTCTCACGTTCTAATCTACACTTCCCGATACGATGAACTCTGAATCACTGGATATAGCCACAGCAGATATATAATGTGTGTGACCACTCATGGTCTTACAGCTACCTGTCTTGACGTCCCATAGTCTCACGTTCTTATCTACACTTCCCGATACGATGAACTCTGAATCACTCGATATAGCCACAGATCATACAATATTAGTGTGACCACTCATGGTCTTACAGGTACCTGTCTTGACGTCCCATAGTCTCACCGTCTAATTATAACTTCCCGATACGATGAACTCTGAATCACTCGATATAGCCACAGATCATACAATATTAGTGTGAACACTCATGGTCTTACAGCTACCTGTCTTGACGTCCCATAGTCTCACCGTCTAATCATAACTTCCCGATACGATGAACTCTGAATCACTGGATATAGCCACAGCAGATACATAATCTTTGTGACCACTCATGGTCTTACAGCTACCTGTCTTGACGTCCCATAGTCTCACCGTCTAATCATAACTTCCCGATACGATGAACTCTGAATCACTGGATATAGCCACAGCAGATACATAATCTGTGTGATCACTCATGGTCTTACAGGTACCTGTCTTGACGTCCCATAGTCTCACGTTCTAATCTACACTTCCCGATACGATGAACTCTGAATCACTCGATATAGCCACAGATCATACAATATTAGTGTGACCACTCATGGTCTTACAGCTACCTGTCTTGACGTCCCATAGTCTCACGTTCTAATCTACACTTCCCGATACGATGAACTCTGAATCACTCGATATAGCCACAGATCATACAATATTAGTGTGACCACTCATGGTCTTACAGGTACCTGTCTTGACGTCCCATAGTCTCACCGTCTAATCATTACTTCCCGATACGATGAACTCTGAATCACTGGATATAGCCACAGATCATACAATATTAGTGTGACCACTCATGGTCTTACAGGTACCTGTCTTGACGTCCCATAGTCTCACCGTCTAATCATTACTTCCCGATACGATGAACTCTGAATCACTGGATATAGCCACAGATCATACAATATTAGTGTGACCACTCATGGTCTTACAGGTACCTGTCTTGACGTCCCATAGTCTCACCGTCTAATCATAACTTCCCGATACGATGAACTCTGAATCACTCGATATAGCCACAGATCATACAATATTAGTGTGACCACTCATGGTCTTACAGGTACCTGTCTTGACGTCCCATAGTCTCACCGTCTAATCATAACTTCCCGATACGATGAACTCTGAATCACTGGATATAGCCACAGATAATACATAATCTGTGTGACCAATCATGGTCTTACAGCTACCTGTCTTGACGTCCCATAGTCTCACCGTCTAATTATAACTTCCCGATACGATGAACTCTGAATCACTCGATATAGCCACAGATCATACATAATCTTTGTGACCACTCATGGTCTTACAGCTACCTGTCTTGACGTCCCATAGTCTCACCGTCTAATCATAACTTTCCGATACGATGAACTCTGAATCACTCGATAAAGCCACAGATCATACAATATTAGTGTGACCACTCATGGTCTTACAGGTACCTGTCTTGACGTCCCATAGTCTCACCGTCTAATCATAACTTCCCGATACGATGAACTCTGAATCACTGGATATAGCCACAGATAATACATAATCTGTGTGACCAATCATGGTCTTACAGCTACCTGTCTTGACGTCCCATAGTCTCACCGTATTATCTGCACTTCCCGATACGATGAACTCTGAATCACTCGATATAGCCACAGATCATACAATATTAGTGTGACCACTCATGGTCTTACAGGTACCTGTCTTGACGTCCCATAGTCTCACCGTCTAATCATAACTTCCCGATACGATGAACTCTGAATCACTCGATATAGCCACAGATCATACAATATTAGTGTGACCACTCATGGTCTTACAGCTACCTGTCTTGACGTCCCATAGTCTCACCGTCTAATTATAACTTCCCGATACGATGAACTCTGAATCACTCGATATAGCCACAGATCATACAATATTAGTGTGAACACTCATGGTCTTACAGCTACCTGTCTTGACGTCCCATAGTCTCACCGTCTAATCATAACTTCCCGATACGATGAACTCTGAATCACTGGATATAGCCACAGATCATACATAATCTTTGTGACCACTCATGGTCTTACAGCTACCTGTCTTGACGTCCAATAGTCTCACCGTCTAATCTACACTTCCCGATACGATGAACTCTGAATCACTGGATATAGCCACAGCAGATACATAATGTGTGTGACCACTCATGGTCTTACAGGTACCTGTCTTGACGTCCCATAGTCTCACGTTCTAATCTACACTTCCCGATACGATGAACTCTGAATCACTGGATATAGCCACAGATCATACAATATTAGTGTGACCACTCATGGTCTTACAGGTACCTGTCTTGACGTCCCATAGTCTCACCGTCTAATCATAACTTCCCGATACGATGAACTCTGAATCACTCGATATAGCCACAGATCATACAATATTAGTGTGACCACTCATGGTCTTACAGGTACCTGTCTTGACGTCCCATAGTCTCACGTTCTAATCTACACTTCCCGATACGATGAACTCTGAATCACTGGATATAGCCACAGATCATACAATATTAGTGTGACCACTCATGGTCTTACAGGTACCTGTCTTGACGTCCCATAGTCTCACCGTATAATCATAACTTCCCGATACGATGAACTCTGAATCACTGGATATAGCCACAGCAGATACAGAATCTGTGTGACCAATCATGGTCTTACAGCTACCTGTCTTGACGTCCCATAGTCTCACCGTCTAATCATAACTTCCCGATACGATGAACTCTGAATCACTGGATATAGCCACAGCAGATACATAATGTGTGTGACCACTCATGGTCTTACAGGTACCTGTCTTGACGTCCCATAGTCTCACGTTCTAATCTACACTTCCCGATACGATGAACTCTGAATCACTGGATATAGCCACAGATCATACAATATTAGTGTGACCACTCATGGTCTTACAGCTACCTGTCTTGACGTCCCATAGTCTCACCGTCTAATCATAACTTCCCGATACGATGAACTCTGAATCACTCGATATAGCCACAGATCATACAATATTAGTGTGACCACTCATGGTCTTACAGCTACCTGTCTTGACGTCCCATAGTCTCACCGTCTAATCATTACTTCCCGATACGATGAATTCTGAATCACTGGATATAGCCACAGCAGATATATAATGTGTGTGACCAATCATGGTCTTACAGCTACCTGTCTTGACGTCCCATAGTCTCACCGTCTAATCATAACTTCCCGATACGATGAACTCTGAATCACTGGATATAGCCACAGCAGATACATAATCTGTGTGATCACTCATGGTCTTACAGGTACCTGTCTTGACGTCCCATAGTCTCACGTTCTAATCTACACTTCCCGATACGATGAACTCTGAATCACTCGATATAGCCACAGATCATACAATATTAGTGTGACCACTCATGGTCTTACAGGTACCTGTCTTGACGTCCCATAGTCTCACCGTCTAATCATAACTTCCCGATACGATGAATTCTGAATCACTGGATATAGCCACAGCAGATATATAATGTGTGTGACCAATCATGGTCTTACAGCTACCTGTCTTGACGTCCCATAGTCTCACCGTCTAATCATAACTTCCCGATACGATGAACTCTGAATCACTGGATATAGCCACAGCAGATACATAATGTGTGTGATCACTCATGGTCTTACAGGTACCTGTCTTGACGTCCCATAGTCTCACGTTCTAATCTACACTTCCCGATACGATGAACTCTGAATCACTGGATATAGCCACAGCAGATATATAATGTGTGTGACCACTCATGGTCTTACAGCTACCTGTCTTGACGTCCCATAGTCTCACGTTCTAATCTACACTTCCCGATACGATGAACTCTGAATCACTCGATATAGCCACAGATCATACAATATTAGTGTGACCACTCATGGTCTTACAGGTACCTGTCTTGACGTCCCATAGTCTCACCGTCTAATTATAACTTCCCGATACGATGAACTCTGAATCACTGGATATAGCCACAGCTTATACATAATCTGTGTGACCACTCATGGTCTTACAGCTACCTGTCTTGACGTCCCATAGTCTCACGTTCTAATCTACACTTCCCGATACGATGAACTCTGAATCACTCGATATAGCCACAGATAATACATAATCTGTGTGACCAATCATGGTCTTACAGCTACCTGTCTTGACGTCCCATAGTCTCACCGTCTAATTATAACTTCCCGATACGATGAACTCTGAATCACTGGATATAGCCACAGCTTATACATAATCTGTGTGACCACTCATGGTCTTACAGCTACCTGTCTTGACGTCCCATAGTCTCACCGTCTAATCATTACTTCCCGATACGATGAACTCTGAATCACTGGATATAGCCACAGCAGATACATAATCTTTGTGACCACTCATGGTCTTACAGCTACCTGTCTTGACGTCCCATAGTCTCACCGTCTAATCATTACTTCCCGATACGATGAACTCTGAATCACTGGATATAGCCACAGCAGATACATAATCTTTGTGACCACTCATGGTCTTACAGCTACCTGTCTTGACGTCCCATAGTCTCACCGTCTAATCATAACTTCCCGATACGATGAACTCTGAATCACTGGATATAGCCACAGCAGATATATAATGTGTGTGACCACTCATGGTCTTACAGGTACCTGTCTTGACGTCCCATAGTCTCACCGTCTAATCTACACTTCCCGATACGATGAACTCTGAATCACTGGATATAGCCACAGCAGATATATAATGTGTGTGACCACTCATGGTCTTACAGGTACCTGTCTTGACGTCCCATAGTCTCACCGTCTAATCATAACTTCCCGATACGATGAACTCTGAATCACTGGATATAGCCACAGATCATACAATATTAGTGTGACCACTCATGGTCTTACAGGTACCTGTCTTGACGTCCCATAGTCTCACCGTCTAATTATAACTTCCCGATACGATGAACTCTGAATCACTCGATATAGCCACAGATCATACAATATTAGTGTGAACACTCATGGTCTTACAGCTACCTGTCTTGACGTCCCATAGTCTCACCGTCTAATCATAACTTCCCGATACGATGAACTCTGAATCACTGGATATAGCCACAGCAGATACATAATCTTTGTGACCACTCATGGTCTTACAGCTACCTGTCTTGACGTCCCATAGTCTCACCGTCTAATCATAACTTCCCGATACGATGAACTCTGAATCACTGGATATAGCCACAGCAGATACATAATCTGTGTGATCACTCATGGTCTTACAGGTACCTGTCTTGACGTCCCATAGTCTCACCGTCTAATCTACACTTCCCGATACGATGAACTCTGAATCACTGGATATAGCCACAGCAGATACATAATGTGTGTGACCACTCATGGTCTTACAGGTACCTGTCTTGACGTCCCATAGTCTCACCGTCTAATCATAACTTCCCGATACGATGAATTCTGAATCACTGGATATAGCCACAGATCATACAATATTAGTGTGACCACTCATGGTCTTACAGCTACCTGTCTTGACGTCCCATAGTCTCACCGTCTAATCATAACTTCCCGATACGATGAACTCTGAATCACTGGATATAGCCACAGCAGATATATAATGTGTGTGACCACTCATGGTCTTACAGGTACCTGTCTTGACGTCCCATAGTCTCACGTTCTAATCTACACTTCCCGATACGATGAACTCTGAATCACTGGATATAGCCACAGCAGATATATAATGTGTGTGACCACTCATGGTCTTACAGCTACCTGTCTTGACGTCCCATAGTCTCACGTTCTAATCTACACTTCCCGATACGATGAACTCTGAATCACTCGATATAGCCACAGATCATACAATATTAGTGTGACCACTCATGGTCTTACAGGTACCTGTCTTGACGTCCCATAGTCTCACCGTCTAATTATAACTTCCCGATACGATGAACTCTGAATCACTCGATATAGCCACAGATCATACAATATTAGTGTGAACACTCATGGTCTTACAGCTACCTGTCTTGACGTCCCATAGTCTCACCGTCTAATCATAACTTCCCGATACGATGAACTCTGAATCACTGGATATAGCCACAGCAGATACATAATCTTTGTGACCACTCATGGTCTTACAGCTACCTGTCTTGACGTCCCATAGTCTCACCGTCTAATCATAACTTCCCGATACGATGAACTCTGAATCACTGGATATAGCCACAGCAGATATATAATGTGTGTGACCACTCATGGTCTTACAGGTACCTGTCTTGACGTCCCATAGTCTCACGTTCTAATCTACACTTCCCGATACGATGAACTCTGAATCACTGGATATAGCCACAGCAGATATATAATGTGTGTGACCACTCATGGTCTTACAGCTACCTGTCTTGACGTCCCATAGTCTCACGTTCTAATCTACACTTCCCGATACGATGAACTCTGAATCACTCGATATAGCCACAGATCATACAATATTAGTGTGACCACTCATGGTCTTACAGGTACCTGTCTTGACGTCCCATAGTCTCACCGTCTAATTATAACTTCCCGATACGATGAACTCTGAATCACTCGATATAGCCACAGATCATACAATATTAGTGTGAACACTCATGGTCTTACAGCTACCTGTCTTGACGTCCCATAGTCTCACCGTCTAATCATAACTTCCCGATACGATGAACTCTGAATCACTGGATATAGCCACAGCAGATACATAATCTTTGTGACCACTCATGGTCTTACAGCTACCTGTCTTGACGTCCCATAGTCTCACCGTCTAATCATAACTTCCCGATACGATGAACTCTGAATCACTGGATATAGCCACAGCAGATACATAATCTGTGTGATCACTCATGGTCTTACAGGTACCTGTCTTGACGTCCCATAGTCTCACGTTCTAATCTACACTTCCCGATACGATGAACTCTGAATCACTCGATATAGCCACAGATCATACAATATTAGTGTGACTACTCATGGTCTTACAGCTACCTGTCTTGACGTCCCATAGTCTCACCGTCTAATCATAACTTCCCGATACGATGAACTCTGAATCACTGGATATAGCCACAGCAGATACATAATGTGTGTGACCACTCATGGTCTTACAGCTACCTGTCTTGACGTCCCATAGTCTCACCGTCTAATTATAACTTCCCGATACGATGAACTCTGAATCACTGGATATAGCCACAGATCATACAATATTAGTGTGACCACTCATGGTCTTACAGGTACCTGTCTTGACGTCCCATAGTCTCACCGTCTAATCATAACTTCCCGATACGATGAACTCTGAATCACTCGATATAGCCACAGATCATACAATATTAGTGTGACCACTCATGGTCTTACAGGTACCTGTCTTGACGTCCCATAGTCTCACCGTCTAATCATAACTTCCCGATACGATGAACTCTTAATCACTCGATATAGCCACAGATCATACAATATTAGTGTGACCACTCATGGTCTTACAGGTACCTGTCTTGACGTCCCATAGTCTCACCGTCTAATCATAACTTCCCGATACGATGAACTCTGAATCACTGGATATAGCCACAGCAGATATATAATGTGTGTGACCAATCATGGTCTTACAGCTACCTGTCTTGACGTCCCATAGTCTCACCGTCTAATCATAACTTCCCGATACGATGAACTCTGAATCACTCGATATAGCCACAGATCATACAATATTAGTGTGACCACTCATGGTCTTACAGGTACCTGTCTTGACGTCCCATAGTCTCACCGTCTAATCATTACTTCCCGATACGATGAACTCTGAATCACTGGATATAGCCACAGCATATACATAATCTGTGTGATCACTCATGGTCTTACAGCTACCTGTCTTGACGTCCCATAGTCTCACCGTCTAATCATAACTTCCCGATACGATGAACTCTGAATCACTCGATATAGCCACAGATCATACAATATTAGTGTGACCACTCATGGTCTTACAGGTACCTGTCTTGACGTCCCATAGTCTCACCGTCTAATCATAACTTCCCGATACGATGAACTCTGAATCACTCGATATAGCCACAGATCATACAATATTAGTGTGACCACTCATGGTCTTACAGGTACCTGTCTTGACGTCCCATAGTCTCACCGTCTAATCATAACTTTCCGATACGATGAACTCTGAATCACTCGATATAGCCACAGATCATACAATATTAGTGTGACCACTCATGGTCTTACAGCTACCTGTCTTGACGTCCAATAGTCTCACCGTCTAATCTACACTTCCCGATACGATGAACTCTGAATCACTGGATATAGCCACAGCAGATACATAATCTTTGTGACCACTCATGGTCTTACAGCTACCTGTCTTGACGTCCCATAGTCTCACCGTCTAATCTACACTTCCCGATACGATGAACTCTGAATCACTCGATATAGCCACAGATCATACAGAATCTGTGTGACCAATCATGGTCTTACAGCTACCTGTCTTGACGTCCCATAGTCTCACGTTCTAATCTACACTTCCCGATACGATGAACTCTGAATCACTGGATATAGCCACAGATCATACAATATTAGTGTGACCACTCATGGTCTTACAGCTACCTGTCTTGACGTCCCATAGTCTCACCGTCTAATTATAACTTCCCGATACGATGAACTCTGAATCACTCGATATAGCCACAGATCATACAATATTAGTGTGAACACTCATGGTCTTACAGCTACCTGTCTTGACGTCCCATAGTCTCACCGTCTAATCATAACTTCCCGATACGATGAATTCTGAATCACTGGATATAGCCACAGCAGATACATAATGTGTGTGACCACTCATGGTCTTACAGGTACCTGTCTTGACGTCCCATAGTCTCACGTTCTAATCTACACTTCCCGATACGATGAACTCTGAATCACTGGATATAGCCACAGATCATACAATATTAGTGTGACCACTCATGGTCTTACAGGTACCTGTCTTGACGTCCCATAGTCTCACCGTCTAATCATAACTTCCCGATACGATGAACTCTGAATCACTCGATATAGCCACAGATCATACAATATTAGTGTGACCACTCATGGTCTTACAGGTACCTGTCTTGACGTCCCATAGTCTCACGTTCTAATCTACACTTCCCGATACGATGAACTCTGAATCACTGGATATAGCCACAGATCATACAATATTAGTGTGACCACTCATGGTCTTACAGCTACCTGTCTTGACGTCCCATAGTCTCACCGTCTAATTATAACTTCCCGATACGATGAACTCTGAATCACTGGATATAGCCACAGCAGATACATAATGTGTGTGACCACTCATGGTCTTACAGGTACCTGTCTTGACGTCCCATAGTCTCACGTTCTAATCTACACTTCCCGATACGATGAACTCTGAATCACTGGATATAGCCACAGATCATACAATATTAGTGTGACCACTCATGGTCTTACAGGTACCTGTCTTGACGTCCCATAGTCTCACCGTCTAATCATAACTTCCCGATACGATGAACTCTGAATCACTCGATATAGCCACAGATCATACAATATTAGTGTGACCACTCATGGTCTTACAGGTACCTGTCTTGACGTCCCATAGTCTCACGTTCTAATCTACACTTCCCGATACGATGAACTCTGAATCACTGGATATAGCCACAGATCATACAATATTAGTGTGACCACTCATGGTCTTACAGGTACCTGTCTTGACGTCCCATAGTCTCACCGTATAATCATAACTTCCCGATACGATGAACTCTGAATCACTGGATATAGCCACAGCAGATACAGAATCTGTGTGACCACTCATGGTCTTACAGCTACCTGTCTTGACGTCCCATAGTCTCACCGTCTAATCATAACTTCCCGATACGATGAACTCTGAATCACTGGATATAGCCACAGCAGATACATAATGTGTGTGACCACTCATGGTCTTACAGCTACCTGTCTTGACGTCCCATAGTCTCACGTTCTAATCTACACTTCCCGATACGATGAACTCTGAATCACTGGATATAGCCACAGATCATACAATATTAGTGTGACCACTCATGGTCTTACAGGTACCTGTCTTGACGTCCCATAGTCTCACCGTCTAATCATAACTTCCCGATACGATGAACTCTGAATCACTCGATATAGCCACAGATCATACAATATTAGTGTGACCACTCATGGTCTTACAGCTACCTGTCTTGACGTCCCATAGTCTCACCGTCTAATCATTACTTCCCGATACGATGAATTCTGAATCACTGGATATAGCCACAGCAGATATATAATGTGTGTGACCAATCATGGTCTTACAGCTACCTGTCTTGACGTCCCATAGTCTCACCGTCTAATCATAACTTCCCGATACGATGAACTCTGAATCACTGGATATAGCCACAGCAGATACATAATCTGTGTGATCACTCATGGTCTTACAGGTACCTGTCTTGACGTCCCATAGTCTCACGTTCTAATCTACACTTCCCGATACGATGAACTCTGAATCACTGGATATAGCCACAGCATATACATAACTAGTGTGACCACTCATGGTCTTAGAGCTACCTGTCTTGACGTCCCATAGTCTCACCGTCTAATCATTACTTCCCGATACGATGAACTCTGAATCACTGGATATAGCCACAGCATATACATAATCTTTGTGACCACTCATGGTCTTACAGCTACCTGTCTTGACGTCCCATAGTCTCACGTTCTAATCTACACTTCCCGATACGATGAACTCTGAATCACTCGATATAGCCACAGCAGATACATAATGTGTGTGACCACTCATGGTCTTACAGGTACCTGTCTTGACGTCCCATAGTCTCACCGTCTAATCTACACTTCCCGATACGATGAACTCTGAATCACTGGATATAGCCACAGCAGATACATAATGTGTGTGACCACTCATGGTCTTACAGGTACCTGTCTTGACGTCCCATAGTCTCACGTTCTAATCTACACTTCCCGATACGATGAACTCTGAATCACTGGATATAGCCACAGATCATACATAATGTGTGTGACCACTCATGGTCTTACAGCTACCTGTCTTGACGTCCCATAGTCTCACCGTCTAATTATAACTTCCCGATACGATGAATTCTGAATCACTGGATATAGCCACAGATCATACAATATTAGTGTGACCACTCATGGTCTTACAGGTACCTGTCTTGACGTCCCATAGTCTCACGTTCTAATCTACACTTCCCGATACGATGAACTCTGAATCACTGGATATAGCCACAGATCATACAATATTAGTGTGACCACTCATGGTCTTACAGCTACCTGTCTTGACGTCCCATAGTCTCACCGTCTAATCATAACTTCCCGATACGATGAACTCTGAATCACTGGATATAGCCACAGATCATACAATATTAGTGTGACCACTCATGGTCTTACAGGTACCTGTCTTGACGTCCCATAGTCTCACCGTCTAATCTACACTTCCCGATACGATGAACTCTGAATCACTGGATATAGCCACAGATCATACAATATTAGTGTGACCACTCATGGTCTTACAGCTACCTGTCTTGACGTCCCATAGTCTCACGTTCTAATCTACACTTCCCGATACGATGAACTCTGAATCACTGGATATAGCCACAGCAGATATATAATGTGTGTGACCAATCATGGTCTTACAGGTACCTGTCTTGACGTCCCATAGTCTCACCGTCTAATTATAACTTCCCGATACGATGAACTCTGAATCACTCGATATAGCCACAGATCATACAATATTAGTGTGACCACTCATGGTCTTACAGCTACCTGTATTGACGTCCAATAGTCTCACCGTCTAATCATGACTTCCCGATACGATGAACTCTGAATCACTGGATATAGCCACAGCTGATACATAATGTGTGTGACCACTCATGGTCTTACAGGTACCTGTCTTGACGTCCCATAGTCTCACGTTCTAATCTACACTTCCCGATACGATGAACTCTGAATCACTGGATATAGCCACAGATCATACAATATTAGTGTGACCACTCATGGTCTTACAGGTACCTGTCTTGACGTCCCATAGTCTCACCGTCTAATTATAACTTCCCGATACGATGAACTCTGAATCACTCGATATAGCCACAGATCATACAATATTAGTGTGACCACTCATGGTCTTACAGCTACCTGTCTTGACGTCCCATAGTCTCACCGTCTAATTATAACTTCCCGATACGATGAACTCTGAATCACTGGATATAGCCACAGCAGATATATAATGTGTGTGACCACTCATGGTCTTACAGGTACCTGTCTTGACGTCCCATAGTCTCACGTTCTAATCTACACTTCCCGATACGATGAACTCTGAATCACTGGATATAGCCACAGATCATACAATATTAGTGTGACCACTCATGGTCTTACAGCTACCTGTCTTGACGTCCCATAGTCTCACCGTCTAATTATAACTTCCCGATACGATGAATTCTGAATCACTGGATATAGCCACAGATCATACAATATTAGTGTGACCACTCATGGTCTTACAGGTACCTGTCTTGACGTCCCATAGTCTCACGTTCTAATCTACACTTCCCGATACGATGAACTCTGAATCACTGGATATAGCCACAGATCATACAATATTAGTGTGACCACTCATGGTCTTACAGCTACCTGTCTTGACGTCCCATAGTCTCACCGTCTAATCATAACTTCCCGATACGATGAACTCTGAATCACTGGATATAGCCACAGATCATACAATATTAGTGTGACCACTCATGGTCTTACAGGTACCTGTCTTGACGTCCCATAGTCTCACCGTCTAATCTACACTTCCCGATACGATGAACTCTGAATCACTGGATATAGCCACAGATCATACAATATTAGTGTGACCACTCATGGTCTTACAGCTACCTGTCTTGACGTCCCATAGTCTCACGTTCTAATCTACACTTCCCGATACGATGAACTCTGAATCACTGGATATAGCCACAGCAGATATATAATGTGTGTGACCAATCATGGTCTTACAGGTACCTGTCTTGACGTCCCATAGTCTCACCGTCTAATTATAACTTCCCGATACGATGAACTCTGAATCACTGGATATAGCCACAGCAGATACAATATTAGTGTGACCACTCATGGTCTTACAGCTACCTGTATTGACGTCCAATAGTCTCACCGTCTAATCATGACTTCCCGATACGATGAACTCTGAATCACTGGATATAGCCACAGCTGATACATAATGTGTGTGACCACTCATGGTCTTACAGGTACCTGTCTTGACGTCCCATAGTCTCACGTTCTAATCTACACTTCCCGATACGATGAACTCTGAATCACTGGATATAGCCACAGATCATACAATATTAGTGTGACCACTCATGGTCTTACAGGTACCTGTCTTGACGTCCCATAGTCTCACCGTCTAATTATAACTTCCCGATACGATGAACTCTGAATCACTCGATATAGCCACAGATCATACAATATTAGTGTGACCACTCATGGTCTTACAGCTACCTGTCTTGACGTCCCATAGTCTCACCGTCTAATTATAACTTCCCGATACGATGAACTCTGAATCACTGGATATAGCCACAGCAGATATATAATGTGTGTGACCACTCATGGTCTTACAGGTACCTGTCTTGACGTCCCATAGTCTCACGTTCTAATCTACACTTCCCGATACGATGAACTCTGAATCACTCGATATAGCCACAGATCATACAATATTAGTGTGACCACTCATGGTCTTACAGGTACCTGTCTTGACGTCCCATAGTCTCACGTTCTAATCTACACTTCCCGATACGATGAACTCTGAATCACTGGATATAGCCACAGATCATACAATATTAGTGTGACCACTCATGGTCTTACAGCTACCTGTCTTGACGTCCCATAGTCTCACCGTCTAATTATAACTTCCCGATACGATGAACTCTGAATCACTCGATATAGCCACAGATCATACAATATTAGTGTGACCACTCATGGTCTTACAGCTACCTGTCTTGACGTCCCATAGTCTCACCGTCTAATCATTACTTCCCGATACGATGAACTCTGAATCACTGGATATAGCCACTGCATATACATAATCTGTGTGACCACTCATGGTCTTACAGGTACCTGTCTTGACGTCCCATAGTCTCACGTTCTAATCTACACTTCCCGATACGATGAACTCTGAATCACTGGATATAGCCACAGATCATACAATATTAGTGTGACCACTCATGGTCTTACAGCTACCTGTCTTGACGTCCCATAGTCTCACCGTCTAATTATAACTTCCCGATACGATGAACTCTGAATCACTCGATATAGCCACAGATCATACAATATTAGTGTGACCACTCATGGTCTTACAGCTACCTGTCTTGACGTCCCATAGTCTCACGTTCTAATCTACACTTCCCGATACGATGAACTCTGAATCACTGGATATAGCCACAGATCATACAATATTAGTGTGACCACTCATGGTCTTACAGCTACCTGTCTTGACGTCCCATAGTCTCACCGTCTAATTATAACTTCCCGATACGATGAACTCTGAATCACTCGATATAGCCACAGATCATACAATATTAGTGTGACCACTCATGGTCTTACAGCTACCTGTCTTGACGTCCCATAGTCTCACCGTCTAATCATAACTTCCCGATACGATGAACTCTGAATCACTGGATATAGCCACAGATCATACAATATTAGTGTGACCACTCATGGTCTTACAGCTACCTGTCTTGACGTCCCATAGTCTCACCGTCTAATTATAACTTCCCGATACGATGAACTCTGAATCACTGGATATAGCCACAGCTTATACATAATCTGTGTGACCACTCATGGTCTTACAGCTACCTGTCTTGACGTCCCATAGTCTCACCGTCTAATCATTACTTCCCGATACGATGAACTCTGAATCACTGGATATAGCCACAGCAGATACATAATCTTTGTGACCACTCATGGTCTTACAGCTACCTGTCTTGACGTCCCATAGTCTCACCGTCTAATTATAACTTCCCGATACGATGAACTCTGAATCACTCGATATAGCCACAGATCATACAATATTAGTGTGACCACTCATGGTCTTACAGGTACCTGTCTTGACGTCCCATAGTCTCACCGTCTAATCATAACTTCCCGATACGATGAACTCTGAATCACTGGATATAGCCACAGCTTATACATAATCTGTGTGATCACTCATGGTCTTACAGCTACCTGTCTTGACGTCCCATAGTCTCACCGTCTAATCATAACTTCCCGATACGATGAACTCTGAATCACTGGATATAGCCACTGCATATACATAATCTGTGTGACCACTCATGGTCTTACAGGTACCTGTCTTGACGTCCCATAGTCTCACGTTCTAATCTACACTTCCCGATACGATGAACTCTGAATCACTGGATATAGCCACAGATCATACAATATTAGTGTGACCACTCATGGTCTTACAGGTACCTGTCTTGACGTCCCATAGTCTCACCGTCTAATTATAACTTCCCGATACGATGAACTCTGAATCACTGGATATAGCCACAGATCATACAATATTAGTGTGACCACTCATGGTCTTACAGCTACCTGTCTTGACGTCCCATAGTCTCACCGTCTAATCATAACTTCCCGATACGATGAATTCTGAATCACTGGATATAGCCACAGCAGATACATAATGTGTGTGACCACTCATGGTCTTACAGGTACCTGTCTTGACGTCCCATAGTCTCACGTTCTAATCTACACTTCCCGATACGATGAACTCTGAATCACTGGATATAGCCACAGATCATACAATATTAGTGTGACCACTCATGGTCTTACAGCTACCTGTCTTGACGTCCCATAGTCTCACCGTCTAATTATAACTTCCCGATACGATGAACTCTGAATCACTCGATATAGCCACAGATCATACAATATTAGTGTGACCACTCATGGTCTTACAGCTACCTGTCTTGACGTCCCATAGTCTCACGTTCTAATCTACACTTCCCGATACGATGAACTCTGAATCACTCGATATAGCCACAGATAATACATAATCTGTGTGATCACTCATGGTCTTACAGCTACCTGTCTTGACGTCCCATAGTCTCACCGTCTAATCATAACTTCCCGATACGATGAACTCTGAATCACTGGATATAGCCACAGATAATACATAATCTGTGTGATCACTCATGGTCTTACAGGTACCTGTCTTGACGTCCCATAGTCTCACCGTCTAATCATGACTTCCCGATACGATGAACTCTGAATCACTGGATATAGCCACAGCTTATACATAATCTGTGTGATCACTCATGGTCTTACAGCTACCTGTCTTGACGTCCCATAGTCTCACCGTCTAATTATAACTTCCCGATACGATGAACTCTGAATCACTGGATATAGCCACAGATCATACAATATTAGTGTGACCACTCATGGTCTTACAGCTACCTGTCTTGACGTCCAATAGTCTCACCGTCTAATCATGACTTCCCGATACGATGAACTCTGAATCACTGGATATAGCCACAGCAGATACATAATGTGTGTGACCACTCATGGTCTTACAGCTACCTGTCTTGACGTCCCATAGTCTCACGTTCTAATCTACACTTCCCGATACGATGAACTCTGAATCACTGGATATAGCCACAGATCATACAATATTAGTGTGACCACTCATGGTCTTACAGCTACCTGTCTTGACGTCCCATAGTCTCACCGTCTAATCATAACTTCCCGATACGATGAACTCTGAATCACTGGATATAGCCACAGATCATACAATATTAGTGTGACCACTCATGGTCTTACAGGTACCTGTCTTGACGTCCCATAGTCTCACCGTCTAATCTACACTTCCCGATACGATGAACTCTGAATCACTGGATATAGCCACAGATCATACAATATTAGTGTGACCACTCATGGTCTTACAGCTACCTGTCTTGACGTCCCATAGTCTCACGTTCTAATCTACACTTCCCGATACGATGAACTCTGAATCACTGGATATAGCCACAGCAGATATATAATGTGTGTGACCACTCATGGTCTTACAGCTACCTGTCTTGACGTCCCATAGTCTCACGTTCTAATCTACACTTCCCGATACGATGAACTCTGAATCACTGGATATAGCCACAGATCATACAATATTAGTGTGACCACTCATGGTCTTACAGGTACCTGTCTTGACGTCCCATAGTCTCACGTTCTAATCTACACTTCCCGATACGATGAACTCTGAATCACTGGATATAGCCACAGATCATACAATATTAGTGTGACCACTCATGGTCTTACAGGTACCTGTCTTGACGTCCCATAGTCTCACCGTCTAATTATAACTTCCCGATACGTTGAACTCTGAATCACTCGATATAGCCACAGATCATACAATATTAGTGTGACCACTCATGGTCTTACAGGTACCTGTCTTGACGTCCCATAGTCTCACGTTCTAATCTACACTTCCCGATACGATGAACTCTGAATCACTGGATATAGCCACAGATCATACAATATTAGTGTGACCACTCATGGTCTTACAGCTACCTGTCTTGACGTCCCATAGTCTCACCGTCTAATTATAACTTCCCGATACGATGAACTCTGAATCACTCGATATAGCCACAGATCATACAATATTAGTGTGACCACTCATGGTCTTACAGCTACCTGTCTTGACGTCCCATAGTCTCACCGTCTAATCATAACTTCCCGATACGATGAACTCTGAATCACTGGATATAGCCACAGATCATACAATATTAGTGTGACCACTCATGGTCTTACAGCTACCTGTCTTGACGTCCCATAGTCTCACCGTCTAATTATAACTTCCCGATACTATGAACTCTGAATCACTGGATATAGCCACAGATCATACAATATTAGTGTGACCACTCATGGTCTTACAGGTACCTGTCTTGACGTCCCATAGTCTCACGTTCTAATCTACACTTCCCGATACGATGAACTCTGAATCACTGGATATAGCCACAGATCATACAATATTAGTGTGACCACTCATGGTCTTACAGCTACCTGTCTTGACGTCCAATAGTCTCACCGTCTAATTATAACTTCCCGATACGATGAATTCTGAATCACTGGATATAGCCACAGCTGATACAATATTAGTGTGACCACTCATGGTCTTACAGGTACCTGTCTTGACGTCCCATAGTCTCACGTTCTAATCTACACTTCCCGATACGATGAACTCTGAATCACTGGATATAGCCACAGATCATACAATATTAGTGTGACCACTCATGGTCTTACAGGTACCTGTCTTGACGTCCCATAGTCTCACGTTCTAATCTACACTTCCCGATACGATGAACTCTGAATCACTGGATATAGCCACAGATCATACAATATTAGTGTGACCACTCATGGTCTTACAGCTACCTGTATTGACGTCCAATAGTCTCACCGTCTAATCATGACTTCCCGATACGATGAACTCTGAATCACTGGATATAGCCACAGCTGATACATAATGTGTGTGACCACTCATGGTCTTACAGGTACCTGTCTTGACGTCCCATAGTCTCACGTTCTAATCTACACTTCCCGATACGATGAACTCTGAATCACTGGATATAGCCACAGATCATACAATATTAGTGTGACCACTCATGGTCTTACAGGTACCTGTCTTGACGTCCCATAGTCTCACCGTCTAATTATAACTTCCCGATACGATGAACTCTGAATCACTCGATATAGCCACAGATCATACAATATTAGTGTGACCACTCATGGTCTTACAGCTACCTGTCTTGACGTCCCATAGTCTCACCGTCTAATTATAACTTCCCGATACGATGAACTCTGAATCACTGGATATAGCCACAGCAGATATATAATGTGTGTGACCACTCATGGTCTTACAGGTACCTGTCTTGACGTCCCATAGTCTCACGTTCTAATCTACACTTCCCGATACGATGAACTCTGAATCACTCGATATAGCCACAGATCATACAATATTAGTGTGACCACTCATGGTCTTACAGGTACCTGTCTTGACGTCCCATAGTCTCACGTTCTAATCTACACTTCCCGATACGATGAACTCTGAATCACTGGATATAGCCACAGATCATACAATATTAGTGTGACCACTCATGGTCTTACAGCTACCTGTCTTGACGTCCCATAGTCTCACCGTCTAATTATAACTTCCCGATACGATGAACTCTGAATCACTCGATATAGCCACAGATCATACAATATTAGTGTGACCACTCATGGTCTTACAGCTACCTGTCTTGACGTCCCATAGTCTCACCGTCTAATCATTACTTCCCGATACGATGAACTCTGAATCACTGGATATAGCCACTGCATATACATAATCTGTGTGACCACTCATGGTCTTACAGGTACCTGTCTTGACGTCCCATAGTCTCACGTTCTAATCTACACTTCCCGATACGATGAACTCTGAATCACTGGATATAGCCACAGATCATACAATATTAGTGTGACCACTCATGGTCTTACAGCTACCTGTCTTGACGTCCCATAGTCTCACCGTCTAATTATAACTTCCCGATACGATGAACTCTGAATCACTCGATATAGCCACAGATCATACAATATTAGTGTGACCACTCATGGTCTTACAGCTACCTGTCTTGACGTCCCATAGTCTCACGTTCTAATCTACACTTCCCGATACGATGAACTCTGAATCACTGGATATAGCCACAGATCATACAATATTAGTGTGACCACTCATGGTCTTACAGCTACCTGTCTTGACGTCCCATAGTCTCACCGTCTAATTATAACTTCCCGATACGATGAACTCTGAATCACTCGATATAGCCACAGATCATACAATATTAGTGTGACCACTCATGGTCTTACAGCTACCTGTCTTGACGTCCCATAGTCTCACCGTCTAATCATAACTTCCCGATACGATGAACTCTGAATCACTGGATATAGCCACAGATCATACAATATTAGTGTGACCACTCATGGTCTTACAGCTACCTGTCTTGACGTCCCATAGTCTCACCGTCTAATTATAACTTCCCGATACGATGAACTCTGAATCACTGGATATAGCCACAGCTTATACATAATCTGTGTGACCACTCATGGTCTTACAGCTACCTGTCTTGACGTCCCATAGTCTCACCGTCTAATCATTACTTCCCGATACGATGAACTCTGAATCACTGGATATAGCCACAGCAGATACATAATCTTTGTGACCACTCATGGTCTTACAGCTACCTGTCTTGACGTCCCATAGTCTCACCGTCTAATTATAACTTCCCGATACGATGAACTCTGAATCACTCGATATAGCCACAGATCATACAATATTAGTGTGACCACTCATGGTCTTACAGGTACCTGTCTTGACGTCCCATAGTCTCACCGTCTAATCATAACTTCCCGATACGATGAACTCTGAATCACTGGATATAGCCACAGCTTATACATAATCTGTGTGATCACTCATGGTCTTACAGCTACCTGTCTTGACGTCCCATAGTCTCACCGTCTAATCATAACTTCCCGATACGATGAACTCTGAATCACTGGATATAGCCACTGCATATACATAATCTGTGTGACCACTCATGGTCTTACAGGTACCTGTCTTGACGTCCCATAGTCTCACGTTCTAATCTACACTTCCCGATACGATGAACTCTGAATCACTGGATATAGCCACAGATCATACAATATTAGTGTGACCACTCATGGTCTTACAGGTACCTGTCTTGACGTCCCATAGTCTCACCGTCTAATTATAACTTCCCGATACGATGAACTCTGAATCACTGGATATAGCCACAGATCATACAATATTAGTGTGACCACTCATGGTCTTACAGCTACCTGTCTTGACGTCCCATAGTCTCACCGTCTAATCATAACTTCCCGATACGATGAATTCTGAATCACTGGATATAGCCACAGCAGATACATAATGTGTGTGACCACTCATGGTCTTACAGGTACCTGTCTTGACGTCCCATAGTCTCACGTTCTAATCTACACTTCCCGATACGATGAACTCTGAATCACTGGATATAGCCACAGATCATACAATATTAGTGTGACCACTCATGGTCTTACAGCTACCTGTCTTGACGTCCCATAGTCTCACCGTCTAATTATAACTTCCCGATACGATGAACTCTGAATCACTCGATATAGCCACAGATCATACAATATTAGTGTGACCACTCATGGTCTTACAGCTACCTGTCTTGACGTCCCATAGTCTCACGTTCTAATCTACACTTCCCGATACGATGAACTCTGAATCACTCGATATAGCCACAGATAATACATAATCTGTGTGATCACTCATGGTCTTACAGCTACCTGTCTTGACGTCCCATAGTCTCACCGTCTAATCATAACTTCCCGATACGATGAACTCTGAATCACTGGATATAGCCACAGATAATACATAATCTGTGTGATCACTCATGGTCTTACAGGTACCTGTCTTGACGTCCCATAGTCTCACCGTCTAATCATGACTTCCCGATACGATGAACTCTGAATCACTGGATATAGCCACAGCTTATACATAATCTGTGTGATCACTCATGGTCTTACAGCTACCTGTCTTGACGTCCCATAGTCTCACCGTCTAATTATAACTTCCCGATACGATGAACTCTGAATCACTGGATATAGCCACAGATCATACAATATTAGTGTGACCACTCATGGTCTTACAGCTACCTGTCTTGACGTCCAATAGTCTCACCGTCTAATCATGACTTCCCGATACGATGAACTCTGAATCACTGGATATAGCCACAGCAGATACATAATGTGTGTGACCACTCATGGTCTTACAGCTACCTGTCTTGACGTCCCATAGTCTCACGTTCTAATCTACACTTCCCGATACGATGAACTCTGAATCACTGGATATAGCCACAGATCATACAATATTAGTGTGACCACTCATGGTCTTACAGCTACCTGTCTTGACGTCCCATAGTCTCACCGTCTAATCATAACTTCCCGATACGATGAACTCTGAATCACTGGATATAGCCACAGATCATACAATATTAGTGTGACCACTCATGGTCTTACAGGTACCTGTCTTGACGTCCCATAGTCTCACCGTCTAATCTACACTTCCCGATACGATGAACTCTGAATCACTGGATATAGCCACAGATCATACAATATTAGTGTGACCACTCATGGTCTTACAGCTACCTGTCTTGACGTCCCATAGTCTCACGTTCTAATCTACACTTCCCGATACGATGAACTCTGAATCACTGGATATAGCCACAGCAGATATATAATGTGTGTGACCACTCATGGTCTTACAGCTACCTGTCTTGACGTCCCATAGTCTCACGTTCTAATCTACACTTCCCGATACGATGAACTCTGAATCACTGGATATAGCCACAGATCATACAATATTAGTGTGACCACTCATGGTCTTACAGGTACCTGTCTTGACGTCCCATAGTCTCACGTTCTAATCTACACTTCCCGATACGATGAACTCTGAATCACTGGATATAGCCACAGATCATACAATATTAGTGTGACCACTCATGGTCTTACAGGTACCTGTCTTGACGTCCCATAGTCTCACCGTCTAATTATAACTTCCCGATACGTTGAACTCTGAATCACTCGATATAGCCACAGATCATACAATATTAGTGTGACCACTCATGGTCTTACAGGTACCTGTCTTGACGTCCCATAGTCTCACGTTCTAATCTACACTTCCCGATACGATGAACTCTGAATCACTGGATATAGCCACAGATCATACAATATTAGTGTGACCACTCATGGTCTTACAGCTACCTGTCTTGACGTCCCATAGTCTCACCGTCTAATTATAACTTCCCGATACGATGAACTCTGAATCACTCGATATAGCCACAGATCATACAATATTAGTGTGACCACTCATGGTCTTACAGCTACCTGTCTTGACGTCCCATAGTCTCACCGTCTAATCATAACTTCCCGATACGATGAACTCTGAATCACTGGATATAGCCACAGATCATACAATATTAGTGTGACCACTCATGGTCTTACAGCTACCTGTCTTGACGTCCCATAGTCTCACCGTCTAATTATAACTTCCCGATACTATGAACTCTGAATCACTGGATATAGCCACAGATCATACAATATTAGTGTGACCACTCATGGTCTTACAGGTACCTGTCTTGACGTCCCATAGTCTCACGTTCTAATCTACACTTCCCGATACGATGAACTCTGAATCACTGGATATAGCCACAGATCATACAATATTAGTGTGACCACTCATGGTCTTACAGCTACCTGTCTTGACGTCCAATAGTCTCACCGTCTAATCATAACTTCCCGATACGATGAATTCTGAATCACTGGATATAGCCACAGCAGATACATAATCTGTGTGACCACTCATGGTCTTACAGGTACCTGTCTTGACGTCCCATAGTCTCACCGTCTAATCATAACTTCCCGATACGATGAACTCTGAATCACTGGATATAGCCACTGCATATACATAATCTGTGTGACCACTCATGGTCTTACAGGTACCTGTCTTGACGTCCCATAGTCTCACGTTCTAATCTACACTTCCCGATACGATGAACTCTGAATCACTGGATATAGCCACAGATCATACAATATTAGTGTGACCACTCATGGTCTTACAGGTACCTGTCTTGACGTCCCATAGTCTCACCGTCTAATTATAACTTCCCGATACGTTGAACTCTGAATCACTCGATATAGCCACAGATCATACAATATTAGTGTGACCACTCATGGTCTTACAGGTACCTGTCTTGACGTCCCATAGTCTCACCGTCTAATCATAACTTCCCGATACGATGAACTCTGAATCACTCGATATAGCCACAGATCATACAATATTAGTGTGACCACTCATGGTCTTACAGGTACCTGTCTTGACGTCCCATAGTCTCACCGTCTAATCATAACTTCCCGATACGATGAACTCTGAATCACTCGATATAGCCACAGATCATACAATATTAGTGTGACCACTCATGGTCTTACAGCTACCTGTCTTGACGTCCCATAGTCTCACCGTCTAATCATAACTTCCCGATACGATGAACTCTGAATCACTGGATATAGCCACAGCATAAACATAATGTGTGTGACCACTCATGGTCTTACAGGTACCTGTCTTGACGTCCCATAGTCTCACCGTCTAATTATAACTTCCCGATACGATGAACTCTGAATCACTCGATATAGCCACAGATCATACAATATTAGTGTGACCACTCATGGTCTTACAGGTACCTGTCTTGACGTCCCATAGTCTCACGTTCTAATCTACACTTCCCGATACGATGAACTCTGAATCACTGGATATAGCCACAGATCATACAATATTAGTGTGACCACTCATGGTCTTACAGCTACCTGTCTTGACGTCCCATAGTCTCACCGTCTAATTATAACTTCCCGATACGATGAACTCTGAATCACTGGATATAGCCACAGATAATACATAATCTGTGTGATCACTCATGGTCTTACAGCTACCTGTCTTGACGTCCCATAGTCTCACGTTCTAATATACACTTCCCGATACGATGAACTCTGAATCACTCGATATAGCCACAGATCATACAATATTAGTGTGACCACTCATGGTCTTACAGCTACCTGTCTTGACGTCCAATAGTCTCACCGTCTAATCATAACTTCCCGATACGATGAATTCTGAATCACTGGATATAGCCACAGATAATACATAATCTGTGTGACCACTCATGGTCTTACAGGTACCTGTCTTGACGTCCCATAGTCTCACCGTCTAATCATAACTTCCCGATACGATGAATTCTGAATCACTGGATATAGCCACAGCTTATACATAATCTGTGTGATCACTCATGGTCTTACAGCTACCTGTCTTGACGTCCCATAGTCTCACGTTCTAATCTACACTTCCCGATACGATGAACTCTGAATCACTGGATATAGCCACAGATCATACAATATTAGTGTGACCACTCATGGTCTTACAGCTACCTGTCTTGACGTCCAATAGTCTCACCGTCTAATCTACACTTCCCGATACGATGAATTCTGAATCACTGGATATAGCCACAGCAGATACATAATGTGTGTGACCACTCATGGTCTTACAGGTACCTGTCTTGACGTCCCATAGTCTCACGTTCTAATCTACACTTCCCGATACGATGAACTCTGAATCACTGGATATAGCCACAGATCATACAATATTAGTGTGACCACTCATGGTCTTACAGCTACCTGTCTTGACGTCCCATAGTCTCACCGTCTAATCATAACTTCCCGATACGATGAACTCTGAATCACTCGATATAGCCACAGATCATACAATATTAGTGTGACCACTCATGGTCTTACAGGTACCTGTCTTGACGTCCCATAGTCTCACCGTATAATCATGACTTCCCGATACGATGAACTCTGAATCACTGGATATAGCCACAGATCATACAATATTAGTGTGACCACTCATGGTCTTACAGCTACCTGTCTTGACGTCCAATAGTCTCACCGTCTAATCATAACTTCCCGATACGATGAACTCTGAATCACTGGATATAGCCACAGATCATACAATATTAGTGTGACCACTCATGGTCTTACAGGTACCTGTCTTGACGTCCCATAGTCTCACCGTCTAATTATAACTTCCCGATACGATGAACTCTGAATCACTCGATATAGCCACAGATAATACATAATCTGTGTGATCACTCATGGTCTTACAGGTACCTGTCTTGACGTCCCATAGTCTCACCGTCTAATCATAACTTCCCGATACGATGAACTCTGAATCACTGGATATAGCCACAGATCATACAATATTAGTGTGACCACTCATGGTCTTACAGCTACCTGTCTTGACGTCCCATAGTCTCACCGTCTAATCATTACTTCCCGATACGATGAACTCTGAATCACTCGATATAGCCACAGATCATACAATATTAGTGTGACCACTCATGGTCTTACAGCTACCTGTCTTGACGTCCCATAGTCTCACCGTCTAATTATAACTTCCCGATACGATGAACTCTGAATCACTCGATATAGCCACAGATCATACAATATTAGTGTGACCACTCATGGTCTTACAGCTACCTGTCTTGACGTCCCATAGTCTCACCGTCTAATCATAACTTCCCGATACGATGAACTCTGAATCACTGGATATAGCCACAGATCATACAATATTAGTGTGACCACTCATGGTCTTACAGCTACCTGTCTTGACGTCCCATAGTCTCACCGTCTAATCATTACTTCCCGATACGATGAACTCTGAATCACTCGATATAGCCACAGATCATACAATATTAGTGTGATCACTCATGGTCTTACAGGTACCTGTCTTGACGTCCCATAGTCTCACCGTCTAATCATAACTTCCCGATACGATGAACTCTGAATCACTGGATATAGCCACAGCAGATCACACAATATTAGTGTGACCACTCATGGTCTTACAGGTACCTGTCTTGACGTCCCATAGTCTCACGTTCTAATCTACACTTCCCGATACGATGAACTCTGAATCACTGGATATAGCCACAGATCATACAATATTAGTGTGACCACTCATGGTCTTACAGCTACCTGTCTTGACGTCCCATAGTCTCACCGTCTAATTATAACTTCCCGATACGATGAACTCTGAATCACTCGATATAGCCACAGATCATACAATATTAGTGTGACCACTCATGGTCTTACAGCTACCTGTCTTGACGTCCCATAGTCTCACCGTCTAATCATAACTTCCCGATACGATGAACTCTGAATCACTCGATATAGCCACAGATCATACAATATTAGTGTGACCACTCATGGTCTTACAGCTACCTGTCTTGACGTCCCATAGTCTCACCGTCTAATTATAACTTCCCGATACGATGAACTCTGAATCACTCGATATAGCCACAGATCATACAATATTAGTGTGACCACTCATGGTCTTACAGCTACCTGTCTTGACGTCCCATAGTCTCACCGTATTATCTGCACTTCCCGATACGATGAACTCTGAATCACTGGATATAGCCACAGCTTATACATAATCTGTGTGATCACTCATGGTCTTACAGCTACCTGTCTTGACGTCCCATAGTCTCACCGTCTAATCATTACTTCCCGATACGATGAACTCTGAATCACTCGATATAGCCACAGATGATACATAACTAGTGTGACCACTCATGGTCTTACAGCTACCTGTCTTGACGTCCCATAGTCTCACCGACTTATCATGACTTCCCGATACGATGAACTCTGAATCACTGGATATAGCCACAGCATAAACATAATGTGTGTGACCACTCATGGTCTTACAGCTACCTGTCTTGACGTCCCATAGTCTCACCGTCTAATCATTACTTCCCGATACGATGAACTCTGAATCACTGGATATAGCCACTGCATATACATAATCTGTGTGACCACTCATGGTCTTACAGCTACCTGTCTTGACGTCCCATAGTCTCACCGTCTAATCATAACTTCCCGATACGATGAACTCTGAATCACTGGATATAGCCACAGCATAAACATAATGTGTGTGACCACTCATGGTCTTACAGGTACCTGTCTTGACGTCCCATAGTCTCACCGTCTAATCATTACTTCCCGATACGATGAACTCTGAATCACTGGATATAGCCACTGCATATACATAATCTGTGTGACCACTCATGGTCTTACAGCTACCTGTCTTGACGTCCCATAGTCTCACCGTCTAATCATAACTTCCCGATACGATGAACTCTGAATCACTCGATATAGCCACAGATCATACAATATTAGTGTGACCACTCATGGTCTTACAGGTACCTGTCTTGACGTCCAATAGTCTCACCGTCTAATCTACACTTCCCGATACGATGAACTCAGAATCACTGGATATAGCCACAGCAAATACATAATGTGTGTGACCACTAATGGTCTTACAGGTACCTGTCTTGACGTCCCATAGTCTCACCGTCTAATCTACACTTCCCGATACGATGAACTCTGAATCACTCGATATAGCCACAGATCATACAATATTAGTGTGACCACTCATGGTCTTACAGCTACCTGTCTTGACGTCCCATAGTCTCACCGTCTTATCATGACTTCCCGATACGATGAACTCTGAATCACTGGATATAGCCACAGCATAAACATAATGTGTGTGACCACTCATGGTCTTACAGGTACCTGTCTTGACGTCCCATAGTCTCACCGTCTAATCTACACTTCCCGATACGATGAACTCTGAATCACTGGATATAGCCACAGCACATACATAATTTGTGTAACCACTCATGGTCTTACAGGTACCTGTCTTGACGTCCCATAGTCTCACCGTCTAATCTAAACTTCCCGATACGATGAACTCTGAATCACTGGATATAGCCACAGCATATACAATATTAGTGTGACCACTCATGGTCTTACAGGTACCTGTCTTGACGTCCCATAGTCTCACCGTCTAATCATAACTTCCCGATACGATGAACTCTGAATCACTCGATATAGCCACAGATCATACAATATTAGTGTGACCACTCATGGTCTTACAGATACCTGTCTTGACGTCCCATAGTCTCACCGTCTAATCTACACTTCCCGATACGATGAACTCTGAATCACTGGATATAGCCTCAGCACATACATAATGTGTGTGACCACTCATGGTCTTACAGCTACCTGTCTTGACGTCCCATAGTCTCACCGTCTAATCTACACTTCCCGATACGATGAACTCAGAATCACTGGATATAGCCACAGCAAATACATAATGTGTGTGACCACTAATGGTCTTACAGGTACCTGTCTTGACGTCCCATAGTCTCACCGTCTAATCTACACTTCCCGATACGATGAACTCTGAATCACTGGATATAGCCACAGCATATACATAATGTGTGTGACCACTCATGGTCTTACAGCTACCTGTCTTGACGTCCCATAGTCTCACGTTCTAATCTACACTTCCCGATACGATGAATTCTGAATCACTGGATATAGCCACAGCAGATATATAATGTGTGTGACCAATCATGGTCTTACAGCTACCTGTCTTGACGTCCCATAGTCTCACCGTCTTATCTGCACTTCCCGATACGATGAATTCTGAATCACTGGATATAGCCACAGATCATACAATATTAGTGTGACCACTCATGGTCTTACAGCTACCTGTCTTGACGTCCCATAGTCTCACCGTCTAATCATGACTTCCCGATACGATGAACTCTGAATCACTGGATATAGCCACAGCTTATACATAATCTGTGTGATCACTCATGGTCTTACAGCTACCTGTCTTGACGTCCCATAGTCTCACCGTCTAATCATGACTTCCCGATACGATGAACTCTGAATCACTGGATATAGCCACAGCTTATACATAATCTGTGTGATCACTCATGGTCTTACAGCTACCTGTCTTGACGTCCCATAGTCTCACCGTCTAATCATGACTTCCCGATACGATGAACTCTGAATCACTTGATATAGCCACAGCAGATACATAATGTGTGTGACCACTCATGGTCTTACAGCTACCTGTCTTGACGTCCCATAGTCTCACCGTCTAATTATAACTTCCCGATACGATGAACTCTGAATCACTGGATATAGCCACAGCAGATATATAATGTGTGTGACCAATCATGGTCTTACAGCTACCTGTCTTGACGTCCCATAGTCTCACCGTCTAATCATGACTTCCCGATACGATGAACTCTGAATCACTGGATATAGCCACAGCTTATACATAATCTGTGTGATCACTCATGGTCTTACAGCTACCTGTCTTGACGTCCCATAGTCTCACCGTCTAATTATAACTTCCCGATACGATGAACTCTGAATCACTGGATATAGCCACAGATCATACAATATTAGTGTGACCACTCATGGTCTTACAGCTACCTGTCTTGACGTCCAATAGTCTCACCGTCTAATCATGACTTCCCGATACGATGAACTCTGAATCACTGGATATAGCCACAGCAGATACATAATGTGTGTGACCACTCATGGTCTTACAGCTACCTGTCTTGACGTCCCATAGTCTCACGTTCTAATCTACACTTCCCGATACGATGAACTCTGAATCACTCGATATAGCCACAGATCATACAATATTAGTGTGACCACTCATGGTCTTACAGCTACCTGTCTTGACGTCCCATAGTCTCACGTTCTAATCTACACTTCCCGATACTATGAACTCTGAATCACTGGATATAGCCACAGATCATACAATATTAGTGTGACCACTCATGGTCTTACAGGTACCTGTCTTGACGTCCCATAGTCTCACGTTCTAATCTACACTTCCCGATACGATGAACTCTGAATCACTCGATATAGCCACAGATAATACATAATCTGTGTGATCACTCATGGTCTTACAGGTACCTGTCTTGACGTCCCATAGTCTCACCGTCTAATTATAACTTCCCGATACGATGAACTCTGAATCACTCGATATAGCCACAGATCATACAATATTAGTGTGACCACTCATGGTCTTACAGGTACCTGTCTTGACGTCCCATAGTCTCACCGTCTAATTATAACTTCCCGATACGATGAACTCTGAATCACTGGATATAGCCACTGCATATACATAATCTGTGTGACCACTCATGGTCTTACAGGTACCTGTCTTGACGTCCCATAGTCTCACGTTCTAATCTACACTTCCCGATACGATGAACTCTGAATCACTGGATATAGCCACAGATCATACAATATTAGTGTGACCACTCATGGTCTTACAGGTACCTGTCTTGACGTCCCATAGTCTCACCGTCTAATTATAACTTCCCGATACGTTGAACTCTGAATCACTCGATATAGCCACAGATCATACAATATTAGTGTGATCACTCATGGTCTTACAGGTACCTGTCTTGACGTCCCATAGTCTCACGTTCTAATCTACACTTCCCGATACGATGAACTCTGAATCACTGGATATAGCCACAGATCATACAATATTAGTGTGACCACTCATGGTCTTACAGCTACCTGTCTTGACGTCCCATAGTCTCACCGTCTAATTATAACTTCCCGATACGATGAACTCTGAATCACTCGATATAGCCACAGATCATACAATATTAGTGTGACCACTCATGGTCTTACAGCTACCTGTCTTGACGTCCCATAGTCTCACCGTCTAATCATAACTTCCCGATACGATGAACTCTGAATCACTGGATATAGCCACAGATCATACAATATTAGTGTGATCACTCATGGTCTTACAGCTACCTGTCTTGACGTCCCATAGTCTCACCGTTCTAATCATAACTTCCCGATACGATGAATTCTGAATCACTGGATATAGCCACAGATCATACAATATTAGTGTGACCACTCATGGTCTTACAGGTACCTGTCTTGACGTCCCATAGTCTCACGTTCTAATCTACACTTCCCGATACGATGAACTCTGAATCACTGGATATAGCCACAGATCATACAATATTAGTGTGACCACTCATGGTCTTACAGCTACCTGTCTTGACGTCCAATAGTCTCACCGTCTAATCATAACTTCCCGATACGATGAATTCTGAATCACTGGATATAGCCACAGCAGATACATAATCTGTGTGACCACTCATGGTCTTACAGGTACCTGTCTTGACGTCCCATAGTCTCACCGTCTAATCATAACTTCCCGATACGATGAACTCTGAATCACTGGATATAGCCACTGCATATACATATTAGTGTGACCACTCATGGTCTTACAGGTACCTGTCTTGACGTCCCATAGTCTCACGTTCTAATCTACACTTCCCGATACGATGAACTCTGAATCACTGGATATAGCCACAGATCATACAATATTAGTGTGACCACTCATGGTCTTACAGGTACCTGTCTTGACGTCCCATAGTCTCACCGTCTAATTATAACTTCCCGATACGTTGAACTCTGAATCACTCGATATAGCCACAGATCATACAATATTAGTGTGACCACTCATGGTCTTACAGGTACCTGTCTTGACGTCCCATAGTCTCACGTTCTAATCTACACTTCCCGATACGATGAACTCTGAATCACTGGATATAGCCACAGCTTATACATATCTAGTGTGACCACTCATGGTCTTACAGCTACCTGTCTTGACGTCCCATAGTCTCACCGTCTAATCATAACTTCCCGATACGATGAACTCTGAATCACTCGATATAGCCACAGATCATACAATATTAGTGTGACCACTCATGGTCTTACAGCTACCTGTCTTGACGTCCCATAGTCTCACCGTCTAATCATAACTTCCCGATACGATGAACTCTGAATCACTGGATATAGCCACAGATCATACAATATTAGTGTGACCACTCATGGTCTTACAGCTACCTGTCTTGACGTCCCATAGTCTCACCGTCTAATTATAACTTCCCGATACGATGAACTCTGAATCACTCGATATAGCCACAGATCATACAATATTAGTGTGACCACTCATGGTCTTACAGGTACCTGTCTTGACGTCCCATAGTCTCACGTTCTAATCTACACTTCCCGATACGATGAACTCTGAATCACTGGATATAGCCACAGATCATACAATATTAGTGTGACCACTCATGGTCTTACAGCTACCTGTCTTGACGTCCCATAGTCTCACCGTCTAATTATAACTTCCCGATACGATGAACTCTGAATCACTGGATATAGCCACAGATAATACATAATCTGTGTGATCACTCATGGTCTTACAGCTACCTGTCTTGACGTCCCATAGTCTCACGTTCTAATCATAACTTCCCGATACGATGAACTCTGAATCACTGGATATAGCCACAGATCATACAATATTAGTGTGACCACTCATGGTCTTACAGGTACCTGTCTTGACGTCCCATAGTCTCACCGTCTAATCATAACTTCCCGATACGATGAACTCTGAATCACTGGATATAGCCACAGATCATACAATATTAGTGTGACCACTCATGGTCTTACAGGTACCTGTCTTGACGTCCCATAGTCTCACCGTCTAATCATAACTTCCCGATACGATGAACTCTGAATCACTGGATATAGCCACAGATCATACAATATTAGTGTGATCACTCATGGTCTTACAGCTACCTGTCTTGACGTCCCATAGTCTCACCGTCTAATCATACACTTCCCGATACGATGAACTCTGAATCACTGGATATAGCCACAGCAGATATATAATATTAGTGTGACCACTCATGGTCTTACAGCTACCTGTCTTGACGTCCAATAGTCTCACCGTCTAATCTACACTTCCCGATACGATGAACTCTGAATCACTGGATATAGCCACAGCAGATACAGAATCTGTGTGACCACTCATGGTCTTACAGCTACCTGTCTTGACGTCCCATAGTCTCACGTTCTAATCTACACTTCCCGATACGATGAACTCTGAATCACTGGATATAGCCACAGATCATACAATATTAGTGTGACCACTCATGGTCTTACAGCTACCTGTCTTGACGTCCCATAGTCTCACCGTCTAATCATAACTTCCCGATACGATGAACTCTGAATCACTCGATATAGCCACAGATCATACAATATTAGTGTGACCACTCATGGTCTTACAGGTACCTGTCTTGACGTCCCATAGTCTCACCGTATAATCTGCACTTCCCGATACGATGAACTCTGAATCACTGGATATAGCCACAGATCATACAATATTAGTGTGACCACTCATGGTCTTACAGCTACCTGTCTTGACGTCCCATAGTCTCACCGTCTAATCATAACTTCCCGATACGATGAACTCTGAATCACTGGATATAGCCACAGATCATACAATATTAGTGTGACCACTCATGGTCTTACAGGTACCTGTCTTGACGTCCCATAGTCTCACCGTCTAATTATAACTTCCCGATACGATGAACTCTGAATCACTGGATATAGCCACAGATCATACATAATTGTGTGACCACTCATGGTCTTACAGGTACCTGTCTTGACGTCCCATAGTCTCACCGTCTAATCATGACTTCCCGATACGATGAACTCTGAATCACTGGATATAGCCACAGATCATACAATATTAGTGTGACCACTCATGGTCTTACAGCTACCTGTCTTGACGTCCCATAGTCTCACGTTCTAATCTACTTCCCGATACGATGAACTCTGAATCACTGGATATAGCCACAGATCATACAATATTAGTGTGACCACTCATGGTCTTACAGCTACCTGTCTTGACGTCCCATAGTCTCACCGTCTAATTATAACTTCCCGATACGATGAACTCTGAATCACTCGATATAGCCACAGATCATACAATATTAGTGTGACCACTCATGGTCTTACAGCTACCTGTCTTGACGTCCCATAGTCTCACCGTCTAATCATAACTTCCCGATACGATGAACTCTGAATCACTGGATATAGCCACAGATCATACAATATTAGTGTGACCACTCATGGTCTTACAGGTACCTGTCTTGACGTCCCATAGTCTCACGTCTAATCTACACTTCCCGATACGATGAACTCTGAATCACTCGATATAGCCACAGATCATACAATATTAGTGTGACCACTCATGGTCTTACAGGTACCTGTCTTGACGTCCCATAGTCTCACCGTCTAATCATAACTTCCCGATACGATGAACTCTGAATCACTGGATATAGCCACAGATCATACAATATTAGTGTGACCACTCATGGTCTTACAGGTACCTGTCTTGACGTCCCATAGTCTCACCGTCTAATCATAACTTCCCGATACGATGAACTCTGAATCACTGGATATAGCCACAGCATATGCATAATCTTTGTGACCACTCATGGTCTTACAGGTACCTGTCTTGACGTCCCATAGTCTCACCGTCTAATCATTACTTCCCGATACGATGAACTCTGAATCACTCGATATAGCCACAGCATATACATAATCTTTGTGACCACTCATGGTCTTACAGCTACCTGTCTTGACGTCCCATAGTCTCACCGTCTAATCATAACTTCCCGATACGATGAACTCTGAATCACTCGATATAGCCACAGATCATACAATATTAGTGTGACCACTCATGGTCTTACAGGTACCTGTCTTGACGTCCCATAGTCTCACCGTCTAATCATGACTTCCCGATACGATGAACTCTGAATCACTGGATATAGCCACAGATCATACAATATTAGTGTGACCACTCATGGTCTTACAGCTACCTGTCTTGACGTCCCATAGTCTCACGTTCTAATCATCACTTCCCGATACGATGAACTCTGAATCACTGGATATAGCCACATATGATACAAAACTAGTGTGACCACTCATGGTCTTACAGGTACCTGTCTTGACGTCCCATAGTCTCACCGTATAATCATAACTTCCCGATACGATGAACTCTGAATCACTGGATATAGCCACAGATCATACAATATTAGTGTGACCACTCATGGTCTTACAGGTACCTGTCTTGACGTCCCATAGTCTCACCGTCTAATTATAACTTCCCGATACGATGAATTCTGAATCACTGGATATAGCCACAGATCATACAATATTAGTGTGACCACTCATGGTCTTACAGGTACCTGTCTTGACGTCCCATAGTCTCACCGTATTATCTGCACTTCCCGATACGATGAACTCTGAATCACTGGATATAGCCACAGATCATACAATATTAGTGTGACCACTCATGGTCTTACAGGTACCTGTCTTGACGTCCCATAGTCTCACCGTCTAATCATAACTTCCCGATACGATGAACTCTGAATCACTGGATATAGCCACAGCATATACATAACTAGTGTGACCACTCATGGTCTTACAGGTACCTGTCTTGACGTCTCATAGTCTCACCGTATAATCTGCACTTCCCGATACGATGAACTCTGAATCACTGGATATAGCCACATCATATACATAACTAGTGTGACCACTCATGGTCTTACAGGTACCTGTCTTGACGTCCCATAGTCTCATTGTCTTTTCTCTACTTCCCGATACGATGAACTCTGAATCACTGGATATAGCCACAGCATATACATAACTAGTGTGACCACTCATGGTCTTACAGGTACCTGTCTTGACGTCCCATAGTCTCACCGTCTTATCATAACTTCCCGATACGATGAACTCTGAATCACTGGATATAGCCACAGCATATACATAATGTGTGTGACCACTCATGGTCTTACAGGTACCTGTCTTGACGTCCCATAGTCTCACCGTCTTATCATAACTTCCCGATACGATGAACTCTGAATCACTGGATATAGCCACAGCATATACAGAACTATTGTGACCACTCATGGTCTTAGAGGTAACTGTCTTGACGTCCCATAGTCTCACCGTTTTATCTGCACTTCCCGATACGATGAACTCTGAATCACTGGATATAGCCACAGCATATACATAATGTGTGTGACCACTCATGGTCTTACAGGTACCTGTCTTGACGTCCCATAGTCTCACCGTCTTATCATAACTTCCTGATACGATGAACTCTGAATCACTGGATATAGTCACAGATCATACAATATTAGTGTGACCACTCATGGTCTTACAGGTACCTGTCTTGACGTCCCATAGTCTCACCGTCTAATCATTACTTCCCGATACGATGAACTCTGAATCACTGGATATAGCCACAGATCATACAATATTAGTGTGACCACTCATGGTCTTACAGGTACCTGTCTTGACGTCCCATAGTCTCACCGTCTAATCATTACTTCCCGATACGATGAACTCTGAATCACTGGATATAGCCACAGATCATACAATATTAGTGTGACCACTCATGGTCTTACAGGTACCTGTCTTGACGTCCCATAGTCTCACCGTCTAATCATAACTTCCCGATACGATGAACTCTGAATCACTCGATATAGCCACAGATCATACAATATTAGTGTGACCACTCATGGTCTTACAGGTACCTGTCTTGACGTCCCATAGTCTCACCGTCTAATCATAACTTCCCGATACGATGAACTCTGAATCACTCGATATAGCCACAGATCATACAATATTAGTGTGACCACTCATGGTCTTACAGGTACCTGTCTTGACGTCCCATAGTCTCACCGTCTAATCATGACTTCCCGATACGATGAACTCTGAATCACTGGATATAGCCACAGATCATACAATATTAGTGTGACCACTCATGGTCTTACAGGTACCTGTCTTGACGTCCCATAGTCTCACGTTCTAATCTACACTTCCCGATACGATGAACTCTGAATCACTGGATATAGCCACAGATCATACAATATTAGTGTGACCACTCATGGTCTTACAGCTACCTGTCTTGACGTCCCATAGTCTCACCGTCTAATTATAACTTCCCGATACGATGAACTCTGAATCACTCGATATAGCCACAGATCATACAATATTAGTGTGACCACTCATGGTCTTACAGGTACCTGTCTTGACGTCCCATAGTCTCACCGTCTAATCATAACTTCCCGATACGATGAACTCTGAATCACTGGATATAGCCACAGATCATACAATATTAGTGTGACCACTCATGGTCTTACAGGTACCTGTCTTGACGTCCAATAGTCTCACCGTCTAATTATAACTTCCCGATACGATGAACTCTGAATCACTCGATATAGCCACAGATCATACAATATTAGTGTGACCACTCATGGTCTTACAGGTACCTGTCTTGACGTCCCATAGTCTCACCGTCTAATCATTACTTCCCGATACGATGAACTCTGAATCACTGGATATAGCCACAGATCATACAATATAAGTGTGACCACTCATGGTCTTACAGGTACCTGTCTTGACGTCCCATAGTCTCACCGTCTAATCTACACTTCCCGATACGATGAACTCTGAATCACTGGATATAGCCACAGATCATACAATATTAGTGTGACCACTCATGGTCTTACAGCTACCTGTCTTGACGTCCCATAGTCTCACCGTCTAATTATAACTTCCCGATACGATGAACTCTGAATCACTCGATATAGCCACAGATCATACAATATTAGTGTGACCACTCATGGTCTTACAGGTACCTGTCTTGACGTCCCATAGTCTCACCGTCTAATCATTACTTCCCGATACGATGAACTCTGAATCACTGGATATAGCCACAGCATATACATAATCTTTGTGACCACTCATGGTCTTACAGGTACCTGTCTTGACGTCCAATAGTCTCACCGTCTAATCATAACTTCCCGATACGATGAACTCTGAATCACTCGATATAGCCACAGATCATACAATATTAGTGTGACCACTCATGGTCTTACAGGTACCTGTCTTGACGTCCCATAGTCTCACCGTCTAATCATGACTTCCCGATACGATGAACTCTGAATCACTGGATATAGCCACAGATCATACAATATTAGTGTGACCACTCATGGTCTTACAGGTACCTGTCTTGACGTCCCATAGTCTCACGTTCTAATCTACACTTCCCGATACGATGAACTCTGAATCACTGGATATAGCCACAGATCATACAATATTAGTGTGACCACTCATGGTCTTACAGGTACCTGTCTTGACGTCCCATAGTCTCACCGTCTAATCTACACTTCCCGATACGATGAACTCTGAATCACTGGATATAGCCACAGATCATACAATATTAGTGTGACCACTCATGGTCTTACAGCTACCTGTCTTGACGTCCCATAGTCTCACCGTCTAATTATAACTTCCCGATACGATGAACTCTGAATCACTGGATATAGCCACAGCATATACATAATCTTTGTGACCACTCATGGTCTTACAGGTACCTGTCTTGACGTCCCATAGTCTCACCGTCTAATCATTACTTCCCGATACGATGAACTCTGAATCACTGGATATAGCCACAGCAGATACAGAATCTGTGTGACCACTCATGGTCTTACAGCTACCTGTCTTGACGTCCCATAGTCTCACCGTCTAATCATAACTTCCCGATACGATGAACTCAGAATCACTGGATATAGCCACAGATCATACAATATTAGTGTGACCACTCATGGTCTTACAGGTACCTGTCTTGACGTCCCATAGTCTCACGTTCTAATCTACACTTCCCGATACGATGAACTCTGAATCACTGGATATAGCCACAGATCATACAATATTAGTGTGACCACTCATGGTCTTACAGCTACCTGTCTTGACGTCCCATAGTCTCACCGTCTAATTATAACTTCCCGATACGATGAACTCTGAATCACTGGATATAGCCACAGCATATACATAATCTTTGTGACCACTCATGGTCTTACAGGTACCTGTCTTGACGTCCCATAGTCTCACCGTCTAATCATTACTTCCCGATACGATGAACTCTGAATCACTGGATATAGCCACAGCATATACATAATCTTTGTGACCACTCATGGTCTTACAGCTACCTGTCTTGACGTCCCATAGTCTCACCGTCTAATCATAACTTCCCGATACGATGAACTCTGAATCACTCGATATAGCCACAGATCATACAATATTAGTGTGACCACTCATGGTCTTACAGGTACCTGTCTTGACGTCCCATAGTCTCACCGTCTAATTATAACTTCCCGATACGATGAACTCTGAATCACTGGATATAGCCACAGATCATACAATATTAGTGTGACCACTCATGGTCTTACAGCTACCTGTCTTGACGTCCCATAGTCTCACGTTCTAATCATCACTTCCCGATACGATGAACTCTGAATCACTGGATATAGCCACATATGATACAAAACTAGTGTGACCACTCATGGTCTTACAGGTACCTGTCTTGACGTCCCATAGTCTCACGTTCTAATCTACACTTCCCGATACGATGAACTCTGAATCACTGGATATAGCCACAGATCATACAATATTAGTGTGACCACTCATGGTCTTACAGCTACCTGTCTTGACGTCCCATAGTCTCACCGTCTAATTATAACTTCCCGATACGATGAACTCTGAATCACTGGATATAGCCACAGATCATACAATATTAGTGTGACCACTCATGGTCTTACAGGTACCTGTCTTGACGTCCCATAGTCTCACCGTCTAATTATAACTTCCCGATACGATGAATTCTGAATCACTGGATATAGCCACAGATCATACAATATTAGTGTGACCACTCATGGTCTTACAGGTACCTGTCTTGACGTCCCATAGTCTCACGTTCTAATCTACACTTCCCGATACGATGAACTCTGAATCACTGGATATAGCCACAGATCATACAATATTAGTGTGACCACTCATGGTCTTACAGCTACCTGTCTTGACGTCCCATAGTCTCACCGTCTAATCTACACTTCCCGATACGATGAACTCTGAATCACTGGATATAGCCACAGATCATACAATATTAGTGTGACCACTCATGGTCTTACAGCTACCTGTCTTGACGTCCCATAGTCTCACCGTCTAATTATAACTTCCCGATACGATGAACTCTGAATCACTGGATATAGCCACAGCATATACATAATCTTTGTGACCACTCATGGTCTTACAGGTACCTGTCTTGACGTCCCATAGTCTCACCGTCTAATCATTACTTCCCGATACGATGAACTCTGAATCACTGGATATAGCCACAGCAGATACAGAATCTGTGTGACCACTCATGGTCTTACAGCTACCTGTCTTGACGTCCCATAGTCTCACCGTCTAATCATAACTTCCCGATACGATGAACTCTGAATCACTCGATATAGCCACAGATCATACAATATTAGTGTGACCACTCATGGTCTTACAGGTACCTGTCTTGACGTCCCATAGTCTCACCGTCTAATCATTACTTCCCGATACGATGAACTCTGAATCACTGGATATAGCCACAGCATATACATAATCTTTGTGACCACTCATGGTCTTACAGCTACCTGTCTTGACGTCCCATAGTCTCACCGTCTAATCATAACTTCCCGATACGATGAACTCTGAATCACTCGATATAGCCACAGATCATACAATATTAGTGTGACCACTCATGGTCTTACAGGTACCTGTCTTGACGTCCCATAGTCTCACCGTCTAATCATGACTTCCCGATACGATGAACTCTGAATCACTGGATATAGCCACAGATCATACAATATTAGTGTGACCACTCATGGTCTTACAGCTACCTGTCTTGACGTCCCATAGTCTCACGTTCTAATCATCACTTCCCGATACGATGAACTCTGAATCACTGGATATAGCCACATATGATACAAAACTAGTGTGACCACTCATGGTCTTACAGGTACCTGTCTTGACGTCCCATAGTCTCACGTTCTAATCTACACTTCCCGATACGATGAACTCTGAATCACTGGATATAGCCACAGATCATACAATATTAGTGTGACCACTCATGGTCTTACAGGTACCTGTCTTGACGTCCCATAGTCTCACCGTCTAATTATAACTTCCCGATACGATGAATTCTGAATCACTGGATATAGCCACAGATCATACAATATTAGTGTGACCACTCATGGTCTTACAGGTACCTGTCTTGACGTCCCATAGTCTCACCGTATTATCTGCACTTCCCGATACGATGAACTCTGAATCACTGGATATAGCCACAGATCATACAATATTAGTGTGACCACTCATGGTCTTACAGGTACCTGTCTTGACGTCCCATAGTCTCACCGTCTAATTATAACTTCCCGATACGATGAACTCTGAATCACTGGATATAGCCACAGATCATACAATATTAGTGTGACCACTCATGGTCTTACAGGTACCTGTCTTGACGTCCCATAGTCTCACCGTCTAATCATAACTTCCCGATACGATGAATTCTGAATCACTGGATATAGCCACAGATCATACAATATTAGTGTGACCACTCATGGTCTTACAGGTACCTGTCTTGACGTCCCATAGTCTCACGTTCTAATCTACACTTCCCGATACGATGAACTCTGAATCACTGGATATAGCCACAGATCATACAATATTAGTGTGACCACTCATGGTCTTACAGGTACCTGTCTTGACGTCCCATAGTCTCACCGTCTAATTATAACTTCCCGATACGATGAACTCTGAATCACTCGATATAGCCACAGATAATACAATATTAGTGTGACCACTCATGGTCTTACAGCTACCTGTCTTGACGTCCCATAGTCTCACCGTCTAATCATGACTTCCCGATACGATGAACTCTGAATCACTGGATATAGCCACAGATCATACAATATTAGTGTGACCACTCATGGTCTTACAGGTACCTGTCTTGACGTCCCATAGTCTCACCGTCTAATTATAACTTCCCGATACGATGAACTCTGAATCACTCGATATAGCCACAGATCATACAATATTAGTGTGACCACTCATGGTCTTACAGGTACCTGTCTTGACGTCCCATAGTCTCACCGTCTAATCATAACTTCCCGATACGATGAATTCTGAATCACTCGATATAGCCACAGATCATACAATATTAGTGTGACCACTCATGGTCTTACAGGTACCTGTCTTGACGTCCCATAGTCTCACCGTCTAATCATGACTTCCCGATACGATGAACTCTGAATCACTGGATATAGCCACAGATCATACAATATTAGTGTGACCACTCATGGTCTTACAGGTACCTGTCTTGACGTCCCATAGTCTCACGTTCTAATCTACACTTCCCGATACGATGAACTCTGAATCACTGGATATAGCCACAGATCATACAATATTAGTGTGACCACTCATGGTCTTACAGGTACCTGTCTTGACGTCCCATAGTCTCACCGTATAATCATGACTTCCCGATACGATGAACTCTGAATCACTGGATATAGCCACAGATCATACAATATTAGTGTGACCACTCATGGTCTTACAGGTACCTGTCTTGACGTCCCATAGTCTCACCGTCTAATTATAACTTCCCGATACGATGAACTCTGAATCACTCGATATAGCCACAGATCATACAATATTAGTGTGACCACTCATGGTCTTACAGGTACCTGTCTTGACGTCCCATAGTCTCACCGTCTAATCATAACTTCCCGATACGATGAATTCTGAATCACTGGATATAGCCACAGATCATACAATATTAGTGTGACCACTCATGGTCTTACAGGTACCTGTCTTGACGTCCCATAGTCTCACCGTCTAATCATGACTTCCCGATACGATGAACTCTGAATCACTGGATATAGCCACAGATCATACAATATTAGTGTGACCACTCATGGTCTTACAGCTACCTGTCTTGACGTCCCATAGTCTCACCGTCTAATTATAACTTCCCGATACGATGAACTCTGAATCACTCGATATAGCCACAGATCATACAATATTAGTGTGACCACTCATGGTCTTACAGGTACCTGTCTTGACGTCCCATAGTCTCACGTTCTAATCTACACTTCCCGATACGATGAACTCTGAATCACTGGATATAGCCACAGCTTATACATAATCTGTGTGACCACTCATGGTCTTACAGCTACCTGTCTTGACGTCCCATAGTCTCACCGTCTAATTATAACTTCCCGATACGATGAACTCTGAATCACTCGATATAGCCACAGATCATACAATATTAGTGTGACCACTCATGGTCTTACAGGTACCTGTCTTGACGTCCCATAGTCTCACCGTCTAATCATAACTTCCCGATACGATGAACTCTGAATCACTCGATATAGCCACAGATAATACATAATCTGTGTGATCACTCATGGTCTTACAGGTACCTGTCTTGACGTCCCATAGTCTCACCGTATAATCATGACTTCCCGATACGATGAACTCTGAATCACTGGATATAGCCACAGATCATACAATATTAGTGTGACCACTCATGGTCTTACAGGTACCTGTCTTGACGTCCCATAGTCTCACGTTCTAATCTACACTTCCCGATACGATGAACTCTGAATCACTGGATATAGCCACAGATCATACAATATTAGTGTGACCACTCATGGTCTTACAGGTACCTGTCTTGACGTCCCATAGTCTCACGTTCTAATCTACACTTCCCGATACGATGAACTCTGAATCACTGGATATAGCCACAGATCATACAATATTAGTGTGACCACTCATGGTCTTACAGGTACCTGTCTTGACGTCCCATAGTCTCACCGTCTAATTATAACTTCCCGATACGATGAACTCTGAATCACTCGATATAGCCACAGATCATACAATATTAGTGTGACCACTCATGGTCTTACAGCTACCTGTCTTGACGTCCCATAGTCTCACCGTCTAATCATGACTTCCCGATACGATGAACTCTGAATCACTGGATATAGCCACAGATCATACAATATTAGTGTGACCACTCATGGTCTTACAGGTACCTGTCTTGACGTCCCATAGTCTCACCGTATAATCATGACTTCCCGATACGATGAACTCTGAATCACTGGATATAGCCACAGATCATACAATATTAGTGTGACCACTCATGGTCTTACAGCTACCTGTCTTGACGTCCCATAGTCTCACCGTATAATCATGACTTCCCGATACGATGAATTCTGAATCACTGGATATAGCCACAGATCATACAATATTAGTGTGACCACTCATGGTCTTACAGGTACCTGTCTTGACGTCCCATAGTCTCACCGTCTAATCATGACTTCCCGATACGATGAACTCTGAATCACTGGATATAGCCACAGATCATACAATATTAGTGTGACCACTCATGGTCTTACAGGTACCTGTCTTGACGTCCCATAGTCTCACCGTCTAATTATAACTTCCCGATACGATGAACTCTGAATCACTCGATATAGCCACAGATCATACAATATTAGTGTGACCACTCATGGTCTTACAGGTACCTGTCTTGACGTCCCATAGTCTCACCGTCTAATCATAACTTCCCGATACGATGAATTCTGAATCACTGGATATAGCCACAGATCATACAATATTAGTGTGACCACTCATGGTCTTACAGGTACCTGTCTTGACGTCCCATAGTCTCACGTTCTAATCTACACTTCCCGATACGATGAACTCTGAATCACTGGATATAGCCACAGATCATACAATATTAGTGTGACCACTCATGGTCTTACAGGTACCTGTCTTGACGTCCCATAGTCTCACCGTCTAATCATAACTTCCCGATACGATGAACTCTGAATCACTCGATATAGCCACAGATCATACAATATTAGTGTGACCACTCATGGTCTTACAGGTACCTGTCTTGACGTCCCATAGTCTCACCGTCTAATCATTACTTCCCGATACGATGAACTCTGAATCACTGGATATAGCCACAGCATATACATAATCTTTGTGACCACTCATGGTCTTACAGGTACCTGTCTTGACGTCCCATAGTCTCACCGTCTAATTATAACTTCCCGATACGATGAACTCTGAATCACTCGATATAGCCACAGATCATACAATATTAGTGTGACCACTCATGGTCTTACAGCTACCTGTCTTGACGTCCCATAGTCTCACCGTCTAATCATGACTTCCCGATACGATGAACTCTGAATCACTGGATATAGCCACAGATCATACAATATTAGTGTGACCACTCATGGTCTTACAGGTACCTGTCTTGACGTCCCATAGTCTCACCGTATAATCATGACTTCCCGATACGATGAACTCTGAATCACTGGATATAGCCACAGATCATACAATATTAGTGTGACCACTCATGGTCTTACAGCTACCTGTCTTGACGTCCCATAGTCTCACCGTATAATCATGACTTCCCGATACGATGAATTCTGAATCACTGGATATAGCCACAGATCATACAATATTAGTGTGACCACTCATGGTCTTACAGGTACCTGTCTTGACGTCCCATAGTCTCACCGTATTATCTGCACTTCCCGATACGATGAACTCTGAATCACTGGATATAGCCACAGATCATACAATATTAGTGTGACCACTCATGGTCTTACAGGTACCTGTCTTGACGTCCCATAGTCTCACCGTCTAATTATAACTTCCCGATACGATGAACTCTGAATCACTCGATATAGCCACAGATCATACAATATTAGTGTGACCACTCATGGTCTTACAGGTACCTGTCTTGACGTCCCATAGTCTCACCGTCTAATCATAACTTCCCGATACGATGAATTCTGAATCACTGGATATAGCCACAGATCATACAATATTAGTGTGACCACTCATGGTCTTACAGGTACCTGTCTTGACGTCCCATAGTCTCACGTTCTAATCTACACTTCCCGATACGATGAACTCTGAATCACTGGATATAGCCACAGATCATACAATATTAGTGTGACCACTCATGGTCTTACAGGTACCTGTCTTGACGTCCCATAGTCTCACCGTCTAATCATAACTTCCCGATACGATGAACTCTGAATCACTCGATATAGCCACAGATCATACAATATTAGTGTGACCACTCATGGTCTTACAGGTACCTGTCTTGACGTCCCATAGTCTCACCGTCTAATCATTACTTCCCGATACGATGAACTCTGAATCACTGGATATAGCCACAGCATATACATAATCTTTGTGACCACTCATGGTCTTACAGGTACCTGTCTTGACGTCCCATAGTCTCACCGTCTAATCATAACTTCCCGATACGATGAACTCTGAATCACTCGATATAGCCACAGATCATACAATATTAGTGTGACCACTCATGGTCTTACAGGTACCTGTCTTGACGTCCCATAGTCTCACCGTCTAATCATGACTTCCCGATACGATGAACTCTGAATCACTGGATATAGCCACAGATCATACAATATTAGTGTGACCACTCATGGTCTTACAGGTACCTGTCTTGACGTCCCATAGTCTCACGTTCTAATCTACACTTCCCGATACGATGAACTCTGAATCACTGGATATAGCCACAGATCATACAATATTAGTGTGACCACTCATGGTCTTACAGGTACCTGTCTTGACGTCCCATAGTCTCACCGTATAATTATAACTTCCCGATACGATGAACTCTGAATCACTGGATATAGCCACAGATCATACAATATTAGTGTGACCACTCATGGTCTTACAGGTACCTGTCTTGACGTCCCATAGTCTCACCGTCTAATCATAACTTCCCGATACGATGAACTCTGAATCACTGGATATAGCCACAGATCATACAATATTAGTGTGACCACTCATGGTCTTACAGGTACCTGTCTTGACGTCCCATAGTCTCACCGTATAATCATGACTTCCCGATACGATGAACTCTGAATCACTGGATATAGCCACAGATCATACAATATTAGTGTGACCACTCATGGTCTTACAGCTACCTGTCTTGACGTCCCATAGTCTCACCGTATAATCATGACTTCCCGATACGATGAACTCTGAATCACTGGATATAGCCACAGATCATACAATATTAGTGTGACCACTCATGGTCTTACAGGTACCTGTCTTGACGTCCCATAGTCTCACCGTCTAATCATTACTTCCCGATACGATGAACTCTGAATCACTGGATATAGCCACAGATCATACAATATTAGTGTGACCACTCATGGTCTTACAGGTACCTGTCTTGACGTCCCATAGTCTCACCGTCTAATCATAACTTCCCGATACGATGAACTCAGAATCACTGGATATAGCCACAGCAGATACATAATGTGTGTGACCACTCATGGTCTTACAGGTACCTGTCTTGACGTCCCATAGTCTCACCGTCTAATCATAACTTCCCGATACGATGAACTCTGAATCACTCGATATAGCCACAGATCATACAATATTAGCGTGACCACTCATGGTCTTACAGGTACCTGTCTTGACGTCCCATAGTCTCACCGTCTAATCATGACTTCCCGATACGATGAACTCTGAATCACTGGATATAGCCACAGATCATACAATATTAGTGTGACCACTCATGGTCTTACAGCTACCTGTCTTGACGTCCCATAGTCTCACGTTCTAATCTACACTTCCCGATACGATGAACTCTGAATCACTGGATATAGCCACAGATCATACAATATTAGTGTGACCACTCATGGTCTTACAGGTACCTGTCTTGACGTCCCATAGTCTCACCGTCTAATTATAACTTCCCGATACGATGAACTCTGAATCACTGGATATAGCCACAGATCATACAATATTAGTGTGACCACTCATGGTCTTACAGGTACCTGTCTTGACGTCCCATAGTCTCACCGTATAATCATGACTTCCCGATACGATGAATTCTGAATCACTGGATATAGCCACAGCATATACATAATGTGTGTGACCACTCATGGTCTTACAGGTACCTGTCTTGACGTCCCATAGTCTCACCGTATAATCATGACTTCCCGATACGATGAATTCTGAATCACTGGATATAGCCACAGATCATACAATATTAGTGTGACCACTCATGGTCTTACAGGTACCTGTCTTGACGTCCCATAGTCTCACCGTATAATCATGACTTCCCGATACGATGAACTCTGAATCACTGGATATAGCCACAGCATATACATAATGTGTGTGACCACTCATGGTCTTACAGGTACCTGTCTTGACGTCCCATAGTCTCACCGTATAATCATGACTTCCCGATACGATGAATTCTGAATCACTGGATATAGCCACAGCAGATATATAATGTGTGTGACCAATCATGGTCTTACAGGTACCTGTCTTGACGTCCCATAGTCTCACCGTCTAATCATAACTTCCCGATACGATGAACTCTGAATCACTCGATATAGCCACAGATCATACAATATTAGTGTGACCACTCATGGTCTTACAGGTACCTGTCTTGACGTCCCATAGTCTCACCGTATAATCATGACTTCCCGATACGATGAATTCTGAATCACTGGATATAGCCACAGCAGATATATAATGTGTGTGACCAATCATGGTCTTACAGGTACCTGTCTTGACGTCCCATAGTCTCACCGTCTAATCATAACTTCCCGATACGATGAACTCTGAATCACTCGATATAGCCACAGATAATACATAATCTGTGTGATCACTCATGGTCTTACAGGTACCTGTCTTGACGTCCCATAGTCTCACCGTCTAATCATGACTTCCCGATACGATGAACTCTGAATCACTGGATATAGCCACAGATCATACAATATTAGTGTGACCACTCATGGTCTTACAGGTACCTGTCTTGACGTCCCATAGTCTCACCGTCTAATCATAACTTCCCGATACGATGAACTCTGAATCACTCGATATAGCCACAGATCATACAATATTAGTGTGACCACTCATGGTCTTACAGCTACCTGTCTTGACGTCCCATAGTCTCACCGTATAATCATGACTTCCCGATACGATGAACTCTGAATCACTGGATATAGCCACAGATCATACAATATTAGTGTGACCACTCATGGTCTTACAGGTACCTGTCTTGACGTCCCATAGTCTCACGTTCTAATCATAACTTCCCGATACGATGAACTCTGAATCACTGGATATAGCCACAGATCATACAATATTAGTGTGACCACTCATGGTCTTACAGGTACCTGTCTTGACGTCCCATAGTCTCACCGTCTAATCATAACTTCCCGATACGATGAACTCTGAATCACTGGATATAGCCACAGATCATACAATATTAGTGTGACCACTCATGGTCTTACAGGTACCTGTCTTGACGTCCCATAGTCTCACGTTCTAATCTACACTTCCCGATACGATGAACTCTGAATCACTGGATATAGCCACAGATCATACAATATTAGTGTGACCACTCATGGTCTTACAGCTACCTGTCTTGACGTCCCATAGTCTCACCGTATAATCATGACTTCCCGATACGATGAACTCTGAATCACTGGATATAGCCACAGATCATACAATATTAGTGTGACCACTCATGGTCTTACAGGTACCTGTCTTGACGTCCCATAGTCTCACCGTCTAATCATGACTTCCCGATACGATGAACTCTGAATCACTCGATATAGCCACAGATCATACAATATTAGTGTGACCACTCATGGTCTTACAGCTACCTGTCTTGACGTCCCATAGTCTCACCGTATAATCATGACTTCCCGATACGATGAACTCTGAATCACTCGATATAGCCACAGATCATACAATATTAGTGTGACCACTCATGGTCTTACAGCTACCTGTCTTGACGTCCCATAGTCTCACCGTATAATCATGACTTCCCGATACGATGAACTCTGAATCACTGGATATAGCCACAGATCATACAATATTAGTGTGACCACTCATGGTCTTACAGCTACCTGTCTTGACGTCCCATAGTCTCACCGTATAATCATGACTTCCCGATACGATGAACTCTGAATCACTGGATATAGCCACAGATCATACAATATTAGTGTGACCACTCATGGTCTTACAGGTACCTGTCTTGACGTCCCATAGTCTCACCGTCTAATCATGACTTCCCGATACGATGAACTCTGAATCACTGGATATAGCCACAGATCATACAATATTAGTGTGACCACTCATGGTCTTACAGGTACCTGTCTTGACGTCCCATAGTCTCACCGTCTAATCATAACTTCCCGATACGATGAACTCTGAATCACTGGATATAGCCACAGATCATACAATATTAGTGTGACCACTCATGGTCTTACAGGTACCTGTCTTGACGTCCCATAGTCTCACGTTCTAATCTACACTTCCCGATACGATGAACTCTGAATCACTGGATATAGCCACAGATCATACAATATTAGTGTGACCACTCATGGTCTTACAGCTACCTGTCTTGACGTCCCATAGTCTCACCGTCTAATTATAACTTCCCGATACGATGAACTCTGAATCACTCGATATAGCCACAGATCATACAATATTAGTGTGACCACTCATGGTCTTACAGCTACCTGTCTTGACGTCCCATAGTCTCACCGTATAATCATGACTTCCCGATACGATGAACTCTGAATCACTGGATATAGCCACAGATCATACAATATTAGTGTGACCACTCATGGTCTTACAGCTACCTGTCTTGACGTCCCATAGTCTCACCGTATAATCATGACTTCCCGATACGATGAACTCTGAATCACTGGATATAGCCACAGATCATACAATATTAGTGTGACCACTCATGGTCTTACAGGTACCTGTCTTGACGTCCCATAGTCTCACCGTCTAATCATGACTTCCCGATACGATGAACTCTGAATCACTGGATATAGCCACAGATCATACAATATTAGTGTGACCACTCATGGTCTTACAGGTACCTGTCTTGACGTCCCATAGTCTCACCGTCTAATCATAACTTCCCGATACGATGAACTCTGAATCACTCGATATAGCCACAGATCATACAATATTAGTGTGACCACTCATGGTCTTACAGGTACCTGTCTTGACGTCCCATAGTCTCACCGTCTAATCATGACTTCCCGATACGATGAACTCTGAATCACTGGATATAGCCACAGATCATACAATATTAGTGTGACCACTCATGGTCTTACAGGTACCTGTCTTGACGTCCCATAGTCTCACCGTCTAATCATAACTTCCCGATACGATGAACTCTGAATCACTGGATATAGCCACAGATCATACAATATTAGTGTGACCACTCATGGTCTTACAGGTACCTGTCTTGACGTCCCATAGTCTCACGTTCTAATCTACACTTCCCGATACGATGAACTCTGAATCACTGGATATAGCCACAGATCATACAATATTAGTGTGACCACTCATGGTCTTACAGGTACCTGTCTTGACGTCCCATAGTCTCACCGTCTAATTATAACTTCCCGATACGATGAACTCTGAATCACTGGATATAGCCACAGATAATACAATATTAGTGTGACCACTCATGGTCTTACAGGTACCTGTCTTGACGTCCCATAGTCTCACCGTCTAATCATAACTTCCCGATACGATGAACTCTGAATCACTCGATATAGCCACAGATCATACAATATTAGTGTGACCACTCATGGTCTTACAGCTACCTGTCTTGACGTCCCATAGTCTCACCGTATAATCATGACTTCCCGATACGATGAACTCTGAATCACTGGATATAGCCACAGATCATACAATATTAGTGTGACCACTCATGGTCTTACAGGTACCTGTCTTGACGTCCCATAGTCTCACCGTCTAATCATGACTTCCCGATACGATGAACTCTGAATCACTGGATATAGCCACAGATCATACAATATTAGTGTGACCACTCATGGTCTTACAGGTACCTGTCTTGACGTCCCATAGTCTCACGTTCTAATCTACACTTCCCGATACGATGAACTCTGAATCACTGGATATAGCCACAGATCATACAATATTAGTGTGACCACTCATGGTCTTACAGGTACCTGTCTTGACGTCCCATAGTCTCACCGTCTAATTATAACTTCCCGATACGATGAACTCTGAATCACTGGATATAGCCACAGCTTATACATAATCTGTGTGACCACTCATGGTCTTACAGCTACCTGTCTTGACGTCCCATAGTCTCACCGTCTAATTATAACTTCCCGATACGATGAACTCTGAATCACTCGATATAGCCACAGATCATACAATATTAGTGTGACCACTCATGGTCTTACAGGTACCTGTCTTGACGTCCCATAGTCTCACCGTCTAATTATAACTTCCCGATACGATGAACTCTGAATCACTCGATATAGCCACAGATCATACAATATTAGTGTGACCACTCATGGTCTTACAGGTACCTGTCTTGACGTCCCATAGTCTCACCGTCTAATCATGACTTCCCGATACGATGAACTCTGAATCACTGGATATAGCCACAGATAATACATAATCTGTGTGATCACTCATGGTCTTACAGGTACCTGTCTTGACGTCCCATAGTCTCACCGTCTAATCATAACTTCCCGATACGATGAACTCTGAATCACTGGATATAGCCACAGCTTATACATAATCTGTGTGACCACTCATGGTCTTACAGCTACCTGTCTTGACGTCCCATAGTCTCACCGTCTAATTATAACTTCCCGATACGATGAACTCTGAATCACTCGATATAGCCACAGATCATACAATATTAGTGTGACCACTCATGGTCTTACAGGTACCTGTCTTGACGTCCCATAGTCTCACCGTCTAATCATAACTTCCCGATACGATGAACTCTGAATCACTCGATATAGCCACAGATAATACATAATCTGTGTGATCACTCATGGTCTTACAGGTACCTGTCTTGACGTCCCATAGTCTCACCGTATAATCATGACTTCCCGATACGATGAATTCTGAATCACTGGATATAGCCACAGCAGATACATAATGTGTGTGACCACTCATGGTCTTACAGCTACCTGTCTTGACGTCCCATAGTCTCACCGTCTAATTATAACTTCCCGATACGATGAACTCTGAATCACTCGATATAGCCACAGATCATACAATATTAGTGTGACCACTCATGGTCTTACAGGTACCTGTCTTGACGTCCCATAGTCTCACCGTATAATCATGACTTCCCGATACGATGAACTCTGAATCACTCGATATAGCCACAGATCATACAATATTAGTGTGACCACTCATGGTCTTACAGGTACCTGTCTTGACGTCCCATAGTCTCACCGTCTAATCATAACTTCCCGATACGATGAATTCTGAATCACTGGATATAGCCACAGATCATACAATATTAGTGTGACCACTCATGGTCTTACAGCTACCTGTCTTGACGTCCCATAGTCTCACCGTCTAATCATAACTTCCCGATACGATGAACTCTGAATAACTCGATATAGCCACAGATCATACAATATTAGTGTGACCACTCATGGTCTTACAGGTACCTGTCTTGACGTCCCATAGTCTCACCGTCTAATCATGACTTCCCGATACGATGAACTCTGAATCACTGGATATAGCCACAGATCATACAATATTAGTGTGACCACTCATGGTCTTACAGGTACCTGTCTTGACGTCCCATAGTCTCACGTTCTAATCTACACTTCCCGATACGATGAACTCTGAATCACTGGATATAGCCACAGATCATACAATATTAGTGTGACCACTCATGGTCTTACAGGTACCTGTCTTGACGTCCCATAGTCTCACCGTCTAATCATGACTTCCCGATACGATGAACTCTGAATCACTGGATATAGCCACAGATCATACAATATTAGTGTGACCACTCATGGTCTTACAGGTACCTGTCTTGACGTCCCATAGTCTCACGTTCTAATCTACACTTCCCGATACGATGAACTCTGAATCACTCGATATAGCCACAGATCATACAATATTAGTGTGACCACTCATGGTCTTACAGCTACCTGTCTTGACGTCCCATAGTCTCACCGTATAATCATGACTTCCCGATACGATGAACTCTGAATCACTGGATATAGCCACAGATCATACAATATTAGTGTGACCACTCATGGTCTTACAGGTACCTGTCTTGACGTCCCATAGTCTCACCGTCTAATCATGACTTCCCGATACGATGAACTCTGAATCACTCGATATAGCCACAGATCATACAATATTAGTGTGACCACTCATGGTCTTACAGGTACCTGTCTTGACGTCCCATAGTCTCACGTTCTAATCTACACTTCCCGATACGATGAACTCTGAATCACTCGATATAGCCACAGATCATACAATATTAGTGTGACCACTCATGGTCTTACAGGTACCTGTCTTGACGTCCCATAGTCTCACGTTCTAATTATAACTTCCCGATACGATGAACTCTGAATCACTGGATATAGCCACAGCTTATACATAATCTGTGTGACCACTCATGGTCTTACAGCTACCTGTCTTGACGTCCCATAGTCTCACCGTCTAATTATAACTTCCCGATACGATGAACTCTGAATCACTCGATATAGCCACAGATCATACAATATTAGTGTGACCACTCATGGTCTTACAGGTACCTGTCTTGACGTCCCATAGTCTCACCGTCTAATTATAACTTCCCGATACGATGAACTCTGAATCACTCGATATAGCCACAGATCATACAATATTAGTGTGACCACTCATGGTCTTACAGGTACCTGTCTTGACGTCCCATAGTCTCACCGTCTAATCATGACTTCCCGATACGATGAACTCTGAATCACTGGATATAGCCACAGATCATACATAATCTGTGTGATCACTCATGGTCTTACAGGTACCTGTCTTGACGTCCCATAGTCTCACCGTCTAATCATAACTTCCCGATACGATGAACTCTGAATCACTGGATATAGCCACAGCTTATACATAATCTGTGTGACCACTCATGGTCTTACAGCTACCTGTCTTGACGTCCCATAGTCTCACCGTCTAATTATAACTTCCCGATACGATGAACTCTGAATCACTCGATATAGCCACAGATCATACAATATTAGTGTGACCACTCATGGTCTTACAGGTACCTGTCTTGACGTCCCATAGTCTCACCGTCTAATCATAACTTCCCGATACGATGAACTCTGAATCACTCGATATAGCCACAGATCATACAATATTAGTGTGACCACTCATGGTCTTACAGGTACCTGTCTTGACGTCCCATAGTCTCACCGTCTAATCATAACTTCCCGATACGATGAACTCTGAATCACTCGATATAGCCACAGCAGATACATAATGTGTGTGACCACTCATGGTCTTACAGCTACCTGTCTTGACGTCCCATAGTCTCACCGTCTAATTATAACTTCCCGATACGATGAACTCTGAATCACTCGATATAGCCACAGATCATACAATATTAGTGTGACCACTCATGGTCTTACAGCTACCTGTCTTGACGTCCCATAGTCTCACCGTATAATCATGACTTCCCGATACGATGAACTCTGAATCACTCGATATAGCCACAGATCATACAATATTAGTGTGACCACTCATGGTCTTACAGGTACCTGTCTTGACGTCCCATAGTCTCACCGTCTAATCATAACTTCCCGATACGATGAACTCTGAATCACTGGATATAGCCACAGCAGATACAGAATCTGTGTGACCAATCATGGTCTTACAGCTACCTGTCTTGACGTCCCATAGTCTCACCGTCTAATCATAACTTCCCGATACGATGAACTCTGAATCACTCGATATAGCCACAGATCATACAATATTAGTGTGACCACTCATGGTCTTACAGGTACCTGTCTTGACGTCCCATAGTCTCACCGTCTAATTATAACTTCCCGATACGATGAACTCTGAATCACTGGATATAGCCACAGATAATACATAATCTGTGTGATCACTCATGGTCTTACAGCTACCTGTCTTGACGTCCCATAGTCTCACCGTCTAATTATAACTTCCCGATACGATGAACTCTGAATCACTGGATATAGCCACAGATCATACAATATTAGTGTGACCACTCATGGTCTTACAGGTACCTGTCTTGACGTCCCATAGTCTCACCGTATAATCATGACTTCCCGATACGATGAACTCTGAATCACTGGATATAGCCACAGATCATACAATATTAGTGTGACCACTCATGGTCTTACAGGTACCTGTCTTGACGTCCCATAGTCTCACCGTCTAATCATTACTTCCCGATACGATGAACTCTGAATCACTCGATATAGCCACAGATCATACAATATTAGTGTGACCACTCATGGTCTTACAGGTACCTGTCTTGACGTCCCATAGTCTCACGTTCTAATCTACACTTCCCGATACGATGAACTCTGAATCACTGGATATAGCCACAGATCATACAATATTAGTGTGACCACTCATGGTCTTACAGGTACCTGTCTTGACGTCCCATAGTCTCACCGTCTAATCATAACTTCCCGATACGATGAACTCTGAATCACTCGATATAGCCACAGATAATACAATATTAGTGTGACCACTCATGGTCTTACAGGTACCTGTCTTGACGTCCCATAGTCTCACCGTCTAATCATAACTTCCCGATACGATGAACTCTGAATCACTCGATATAGCCACAGATCATACAATATTAGTGTGACCACTCATGGTCTTACAGCTACCTGTCTTGACGTCCCATAGTCTCACCGTATAATCATGACTTCCCGATACGATGAACTCTGAATCACTGGATATAGCCACAGATCATACAATATTAGTGTGACCACTCATGGTCTTACAGGTACCTGTCTTGACGTCCCATAGTCTCACCGTCTAATCATGACTTCCCGATACGATGAACTCTGAATCACTGGATATAGCCACAGATCATACAATATTAGTGTGACCACTCATGGTCTTACAGGTACCTGTCTTGACGTCCCATAGTCTCACGTTCTAATCTACACTTCCCGATACGATGAACTCTGAATCACTGGATATAGCCACAGATCATACAATATTAGTGTGACCACTCATGGTCTTACAGGTACCTGTCTTGACGTCCCATAGTCTCACCGTCTAATTATAACTTCCCGATACGATGAACTCTGAATCACTGGATATAGCCACAGCTTATACATAATCTGTGTGACCACTCATGGTCTTACAGCTACCTGTCTTGACGTCCCATAGTCTCACCGTCTAATTATAACTTCCCGATACGATGAACTCTGAATCACTCGATATAGCCACAGATCATACAATATTAGTGTGACCACTCATGGTCTTACAGGTACCTGTCTTGACGTCCCATAGTCTCACCGTCTAATTATAACTTCCCGATACGATGAACTCTGAATCACTCGATATAGCCACAGATCATACAATATTAGTGTGACCACTCATGGTCTTACAGGTACCTGTCTTGACGTCCCATAGTCTCACCGTCTAATCATGACTTCCCGATACGATGAACTCTGAATCACTGGATATAGCCACAGATAATACATAATCTGTGTGACCACTCATGGTCTTACAGGTACCTGTCTTGACGTCCCATAGTCTCACCGTCTAATCATAACTTCCCGATACGATGAACTCTGAATCACTGGATATAGCCACAGCTTATACATAATCTGTGTGACCACTCATGGTCTTACAGCTACCTGTCTTGACGTCCCATAGTCTCACCGTCTAATTATAACTTCCCGATACGATGAACTCTGAATCACTCGATATAGCCACAGATCATACAATATTAGTGTGACCACTCATGGTCTTACAGGTACCTGTCTTGACGTCCCATAGTCTCACCGTCTAATCATAACTTCCCGATACGATGAACTCTGAATCACTCGATATAGCCACAGATAATACATAATCTGTGTGATCACTCATGGTCTTACAGGTACCTGTCTTGACGTCCCATAGTCTCACCGTATAATCATGACTTCCCGATACGATGAATTCTGAATCACTGGATATAGCCACAGCAGATACATAATGTGTGTGACCACTCATGGTCTTACAGCTACCTGTCTTGACGTCCCATAGTCTCACCGTCTAATTATAACTTCCCGATACGATGAACTCTGAATCACTCGATATAGCCACAGATCATACAATATTAGTGTGACCACTCATGGTCTTACAGGTACCTGTCTTGACGTCCCATAGTCTCACCGTATAATCATGACTTCCCGATACGATGAACTCTGAATCACTCGATATAGCCACAGATCATACAATATTAGTGTGACCACTCATGGTCTTACAGGTACCTGTCTTGACGTCCCATAGTCTCACCGTCTAATCATAACTTCCCGATACGATGAATTCTGAATCACTGGATATAGCCACAGATCATACAATATTAGTGTGACCACTCATGGTCTTACAGCTACCTGTCTTGACGTCCCATAGTCTCACCGTCTAATCATAACTTCCCGATACGATGAACTCTGAATAACTCGATATAGCCACAGATCATACAATATTAGTGTGACCACTCATGGTCTTACAGGTACCTGTCTTGACGTCCCATAGTCTCACCGTCTAATCATAACTTCCCGATACGATGAACTCTGAATCACTCGATATAGCCACAGATCATACAATATTAGTGTGACCACTCATGGTCTTACAGGTACCTGTCTTGACGTCCCATAGTCTCACCGTCTAATCATAACTTCCCGATACGATGAACTCTGAATCACTCGATATAGCCACAGCAGATACATAATGTGTGTGACCACTCATGGTCTTACAGCTACCTGTCTTGACGTCCCATAGTCTCACCGTCTAATTATAACTTCCCGATACGATGAACTCTGAATCACTCGATATAGCCACAGATCATACAATATTAGTGTGACCACTCATGGTCTTACAGCTACCTGTCTTGACGTCCCATAGTCTCACCGTATAATCATGACTTCCCGATACGATGAACTCTGAATCACTCGATATAGCCACAGATCATACAATATTAGTGTGACCACTCATGGTCTTACAGGTACCTGTCTTGACGTCCCATAGTCTCACCGTCTAATCATAACTTCCCGATACGATGAACTCTGAATCACTGGATATAGCCACAGATCATACAATATTAGTGTGACCACTCATGGTCTTACAGGTACCTGTCTTGACGTCCCATAGTCTCACCGTCTAATCATGACTTCCCGATACGATGAACTCTGAATCACTGGATATAGCCACAGATAATACATAATCTGTGTGACCACTCATGGTCTTACAGGTACCTGTCTTGACGTCCCATAGTCTCACCGTCTAATCATAACTTCCCGATACGATGAACTCTGAATCACTGGATATAGCCACAGCTTATACATAATCTGTGTGACCACTCATGGTCTTACAGCTACCTGTCTTGACGTCCCATAGTCTCACCGTCTAATTATAACTTCCCGATACGATGAACTCTGAATCACTCGATATAGCCACAGATCATACAATATTAGTGTGACCACTCATGGTCTTACAGGTACCT
>CAMPDV010001673.1:0-63766 GCA_946699065.1 Loxodes magnus
ATACTATGGAAAATAAATAAGCAGAGTCTCTAAAAGGGTAGTGAATAAAGTAAACGAAAGTAGTAAAGCAGAATGATATATAACTAGTTAGTTTATCTTTATTAGTATCACTCTAATTCAACTTTTTATTTCTTAAACCAGTAAAAATTAGAAATATCCTGATTACTTCAATAATAGAAAGCTTCTATAAATTAATTAAGCAGTTTATACAATAAGCTGATGAAAGGAGTTAATGAAGGTGGGTAATTAAATCTTGCATGAGATATAACCCATGATCGAAAATAAAATCACTATTGTTCTATTTAAGCTAATTTCATACCAATATAGAGATAGCACTCCTATACATATCCCAACTAAGTCTATACTCTAAAAGCGGTAAGAGGGTATTGTAATACTTACTTACAGCGATCCTAACAACTATTGCTATTTTCTATAGAAAACGGACATTTTAATTAATATTTATTAGTGCCTTTCTAGTAGTAATATTTAGGTCATATTTATAAGAACTGTATTTCAGATATAACGAGATAAGGGGTTTAATAGTAAGCTATTAAAACACCATGTCTGTTGAAAGTATATAACGGCATTTAAGGTTCCACATATAATGCTATAGATTCAAGTCTTGCTATATTAAAGAAGGTATACCAGTTATAGCTTAAATAATAAGAAATATCATAAACAGTAGCTCATTTAAATAAGCTTAACTTGCTAAACTATATCAGATAATTAGCGTTATAAACCAAAAGGTTTAAAGTAAGTCTATCGAATAGCTTTATTCCTTTTTCCAAATTATGCTTAATCATACTCAATAGCTATTTACTTAGCTTGTTGCTCTTAAAATCACTTAATTGATACTTCTAAGCATTTGTCTAAAATGCTTACACCTAAAGAGTTTGAATGAAGGTTATAAAGCAGATTCTTAAAATATAGCTTTAGTTACTAGTTTGCTGTAACCTTAAGGCTTATTTATTTACCTCTAGTATAGGATAAATTTTAAAAGCCAGACTGATATAAAAGTGGGTAATATATTCAAGCATTTAGCCCTGTGAGCGAAAATGATAATAATATCCCAGGGTATAAGTTGGAATAATATAAGCAAGGATTAACCTCATCCAATAACTTCTAAAGTATACTTAAAAAATAATTGAACCAAAGGGCTTAAACTCGAAGTATAAGTATGTAAGAGTAATTTTATGAGGATATCTTTAAGAAGCTTCGATATGCATATTGGGTATGTAATAAGAGGCAATTTTACTTTGTATAATCCAAGTCTGAGAAATAGACTAAGAATACAAAAGAAGAGACAGCTTTATATATTCATGACTAAATAAAGCTTAAAATTGACTTGTAGAGTTATTGTTATAGCAACTAAAAGTTTATTCCAGTAGTTGCATTTGGTTTATTAGTAATATATAACTAATGATATAATAAAAAATAGCTTAAGTCATTAGTTTAATTTTCATCCATTTTACTCCATTTTTTGCTTGCTAAATCATAAGCATATAAATCACTTTGCTAGTCGTATTAGAAAATATTGTTAAGGGATAAAATTGGCTGGGTGTAGCAAATGTTGTTCTGAGGGAAATACTCTCCATGGTTTATTACTGATTTTAGATCGAAGACTAGAGTGTTAATGAACATAGTTCAATTTTTATATATGATAAAAGATTTTTTCTCTGGTACAGTAATAGAAGAAGTATTAGCCTTTCTTGTTAGTTTCTACTAGCATACATATCATTTATCACTAATGGTGTCATATAACTGAATCGAGTCCTATCAATTTTGTTGCTACTCTAAAAGTCCACCAAAAACGTAAATTTATTAGTTGTAATAATCACATCCAAAGATATCAACAGGGGTATTAATGTCCTATATTGATCTAAATTTACGAGTTGCAAAACTAAACACTTCACATTTTGGTTAATCAGTAGCCAAAAAGTTTATCTCAGTTCTTCCTGATATAATATACACGTTTTCTTTTTTATCATAGCTAGTTTTATGAAAAATTCTATTAAACATCATTGAAAATTCCTTAGTACCATTAATAGAGGAATGTGTGGCGAAATAGCAATTCTTAATACCTTAGTAGCCAGAAATAATCAATGAATTATTAGAAATTTACTCTACACACTAGCGATATTAGACCATTTCTATGTCTATTTCTTCTATCCTAAACTCTTTTTCGTGTACCTTAAAAAGTTTCTTACTACTTAATCCAACCATTACAGTAGATATCTCACAAAAGTGCTTCCATTTCAATTTGGAGCATATCTCATATTTAAATACTCCTATTCCAACTTCCCAAATGCTTAGTTCGGTTTCACTTGTTAAGATCTTCTAATTATTTTCCTTAAAAATAGCATTTCTATGAGAAAGCTTTTCCTATACTTTTCCATTTTATCTATATAATTCAAGCAATTATACTTTATCAAATTGAGTACATATGTTCTTCTATTTCATAAGTCAACAAATAGATTATGCTAAATAACTAGCATTGTGTAGAAAGGTTTGCTTAGAAGCAGTGATATGATAAATAGAGAGATAAGTATCTATAGCAGCTTTACTATCTACTTGCTCTACATTCTATCCCACTACCTCACTCTCTTTTTAAGTGATTTTGATCATTTTCTAATATACCAACCTCTTTTCCCTTTTGAGTGAGCTATTTTACATGACTTAATTATAAAGCCACTAGTATTATAACTCGATGATTGGAAGCAAGGATAGACAGTGAATAATATTAGCCAAAAAGCCTTCTAAGCTGTTTATAAAGTCTGAGCAACTAATAAATATAAGACCCTCTAGCATACCCTTATAATATGGCTCTTTTATAAAGCTAATACTGTGCCAACTCTATACTTTTCTATATTCTATACTGTCTTTTCTTCCGTTAAATAAAGCTAGCAATTTATATCTAAATATATCCTTCATAGCAGCTACGATTTAGCATTAACTATATGGGTCATATGCTCACTTAATAATATTATCAGCTTGTTAATTGTGAAGCTAGTTACACTTTAAAAAAGCGAAAATTGAATTAAAATGTTCTAAGATTTTTGATCTAGTAAAGAGGTAATTTTTAGAGACAAGAGATAGAGAATTTAAACACTATAATTAAACTAGAAAGAAACGAATAATTCTAGAGGAGATAGTTAGCAAGTATATTAGGTGATTTCAAAATCACTAAAGAAGATAAGAGAAACACTATATCGCTAGTGTTAGTTATATGATAGCAAGCATCTAGAACTTATGTAGCTTTGTCATTAAAACGTATTACAATCTAGATCTTTTTTGCTAATTTTTGAAATTTATTTAGTAACAGTAAGGGATTTTTTTCATTCATTTATGAAAGTAAAAGTTTGATAACTTGAATTTTGCAACGTCAAATGCTTGAAGGACTTTTTTCTCCTAGTGTAAAAAGTTTAAGTTTTAAGTAAATAATTGAATGAAAATGGAAAGACTTTCAAAGAGTTTCTAGTACTTCAATTTCATAAATGGAATGGACATATTTGATTCTTTTTTGGCCTTTCAAATTCAGAACTAACTCAAGTCATTTTCTCGAAAAATTACCGGAGTTTAATTATATTTCCAATATAATCCTTAAAGTAATTTGCTAGGTTTTAATATAGGATAATATACAAGCTCTATGATTCTTCAAACTACCTTCAATTTAAAACTAATATACTCTATCTTTACTTCCTTAGGTTAATTATAAAACCCTCAATCTCTTCATTTAATAGTTCTACTAATAACTAAGATAGAAGCATATAAAATGCCTTAATTAAATCTTCCATTACTTAGCAATAAATGATAACTAGTTTTGGAATCTAGCGTTTTCAGTACTCCTAAATAGTTTAATAAGCACAGCTCTTTTCTCCATTGGTTTAGATAACTCCAGAACTTTATAAAGCCTCTTTTTCTGCTTAAAGCTAAGCATGAGCTTTATCTACTTATGAAGTACTTTACTACAGAGTAGCTAGTAGTAGAAAGCATGTGCAAGTGCTTCAATTATTTTCGTTTATTGCACTAACCTTTATTTTGCTTCAGTGCAGAGTTGATAAAATCTAACTAATACAGCTTAAGCAGTTAATTTACCTTTTCCCTTTCTATTTTATACATTATTAGCTTTATATTTCCCCATCTAATCTTCGTATAAACTGGAAAGCTAAAAAAGTATAAAAAGGATTAATGATATAGACAAAACAGCTAAGGTAATCATACCATTTATCTAATAACTACCTCATAAATGAACCGAGAAAATGCTCTATAAAGGAGTTAGAAAGACGAACTTAGAGTAAATCCTGATGACTTATATACGTAAAAAAGAGTGAGTCATTAAGTTAAATGATACTAGACCAAAAGAAAAAAAATTAACCTCATTTAACACTTTGGGAGTATACATTCTAACTTATATCTTTCAAGTAGAAATTCAAAGATAATTAGTTTATCATCTTAATATAGTTAATCTTATACACCTATAAGAGAAACAGTATAACAGAGTAAAAGTCTAGACATTTTTTGGTTTATCTTAGTAAGGTAATTAGTAAATTTTGATTTGCTAAGATTAAATAAATAAAGTGCATTAAAATTTAAATCTGAGATATGATAAAATTTAGCGCTTTGGAAAAATTGGAATATTATGAGGAATGTTTATGGAGAAAATTTGACTTTAATCATGTAATTTTGGTTAGCTCCAATAAATACCAAACTAGTATAGTAATCAGTGTAGAATGACCAGGCAATTTTTAATGAATGAACGATATATTTTCATTAAATTTTGCCTCTTCGAAATAAATTTAGATTGAACTGATTTTGAGAAGTTCTCAGAATAAAAATGGGAGACTTTATTGGAAAAAACCTTTAGAAATTTTTTTTTGTGAAGGTTGAGAATAAAAGTAGATCTAAATTAATTAAGCAGTTAGGATTCTTGACCTTAAAATTAAAAACCTGAGTTGGAGTACAGATTGCATTTAGATAAAAAACTGAATTAATTTTTTAAGCGGAGGTTATTTAAGCATATTCCATTATAAAGTGCAAAGCTGTAATAATTAAATTTTAGAATACTGTCTCATTGAATAAAGAAAACATTCAAATACCAGACTTTTACTAAGCATGGAATATTCTTAACTATTTCTTATCAATATTTTCTTTTGATGATCGACATAGAAAATTCTTTACGCTTTTATTTTCTAAATTACAACACTTCACTTTTTTAAATCTTGTTAATAAAATGAATCAAGCTTTCATTCTTAAATTTTAACTCTCTAAGACTAATTTTTTGATTCATTTAAATTTTTTAAGTGTTATGCTTTTAACATCATCTTTAAGATATTATTTTAAAGAATATTGAATAAGTAAAAGACCACAGAAATGAAAAGGCTTCTATTGATATGCTTTGAATAGAAAATCTTTTGTAATCCTTATTATTCTTAGGAAACCTTTTTTTGATATCTCGCTTTTTTTTATATAACTTCCAGAACTATCTGTAAAGTCAGTTTTAATATCTAGGTACTTTAGATATGAAAATTCATTCTACCCGCTTGGATTAACACTGCTCCAATTCATCCTTATATCTTATCTATTTAATTTGGAAGGACTCAGTAACCTCTGTTAGTTTGAGTAAGACTTCTTCTGCATTTCATCCTAAAAATAAAGCGACTTATAAGCTTTTTATTTGAATCGCTTTTATCTTTTTTTTAATTAAACTTAGATTTTATATTTTATAAAATAAACTTTTATCTTTTATGCTAATGTCTTAAAATCTAGTTTCCAAATGCTAAATAAACTACTTTGATATCTAATAAAATAATTAATTTTAATATATTATTAATATTGATTTATATTATTTTGGTCATTATAGATATGAGAATTTTTATTAATTTTCTCTAGTTAAATTTTTATTTTTTTTATTGATAAAAGAATTTAAAATATCAAACTGATTGAAAAATTTTGTAGATCATAATTATTTATTTTTATAAGTCTTTATATTTAATTCCTTTAATCTCGTATAATTTAACCTTCTCACTATAACTAAAATTTAAATTTCGTTTGTGAATTAATTTTGCAAAAATATAATAAAGATAATTTATTTTATCTCTCATATATTTATTTATTTTCAGATTTAAATCGAATGAGCTTTTTTGATACCTTTGTTATAAGAATAACAATCTTAAATAAAGATATCAATGATTGCTTTTTAATTCTCATCTTTTCTCATTCTTCTTTCTTTTCTTTCTTTTATTTCCTAGTTTTTCTTCCAAAGATTGATTTAACAATTAATATTTCATTCTACTAACTATTGAATAAATTAAAATTTCCTTAATATTTTAAATTATTTTATTATATACTGAATGAAAAATAATTTATTTTTATATATTATTTGAATAAAAAATTATATTTTAAGAGAAAAATTTATTTTTTTAAATCTTTTTGATTTTTAATTTTTGGTTATAAAATATTTATAATTCCTTTTTTCAAATTTTCCTTTTTTTTGCTACTTTTTTTAATTTCTCATATTTAAATTTTTTTTTAGTTATGTTTCCACTTTTTTTCGTTATTAACCTAATAACTTTTTTACTTTTTACTTTTTTTATTTTTTTAATTAATTAATTTTATCGCTAATAGTTAAATCCTTTTATTTTAATATTATTCGATAAAAAAAAATTAAAAAACAATCTTCCTTTATTTCGAAAAAAAATTCTTCTTTTAGTTCTTCCTTTTTACCACCTTATAATATATTTATTATGCTTATTATAATTCCTTTTTTTATTGACTATATTATAAAAAGCTACTAAAGCAATAGTGATATTTATTATTAGTTGATTTTTTAAGTTGCTACTTTTATAGAAAATTTCGTTAATTTTATTTTTTTTCTTTTCTGTAATTTTGTTAAAATTTATTCTAACCAACTTTTTTTATTTTTTTCAGTCACTTTTTCTTTTTTTGTGCTTTTTAGATATGATTTGAAAAATGGGTTGTAGGACAGGAAAGTGCGTGCAAGAAACAAAATTATTATTGATTATCTATTAGTATTTCAAAAGTAGAAAAATTAAGCAAATTTTAGATTAGGAATAGGATTTCTTGTTTGATGGGTAAAACTTGAAAGATTTTAGCTCTCCGGGAGACTTGAAAATTGCTTTGAAGTAAATTTAAGAAAAGCAACTGTTCACGACGTCGAATCCTCCTGAAAGATATCCATTCTGATCTACGAATATTAAAGATGTGCAAAAGCTGGATATAGGAGTTAAACTCTATTTCAATTGACTCTGCTGAATGATTGGAGTGTTTATCGTTTTAAGTTTATTTAGTATAGCAAAGCTAGGGGTTGTTAACAAAGATCGATGGTATTTGGGAGAAGATGCTTCACCAAATTCTCGAGTAACGGTAGGAAACTTAAAATCTGGAGCTTAATAAATAAACTTCTGAATCCACGATATGAATTATGCAGAGGATTAAGATATGAAACTGAATTTCGAGCAATATGACTATAGTTGATATAAGCAGCATTATATGAGTTAGGCAGAAATTAAGTAATCTTTAGATAAAGATTTGAAGTAGTAACAATACGAAGATGATGTCTTAGAGGAAATTACATAGCAAAATCTAGAACTAGGACTAATAGACTTTTTCTAGAGTTTAGCTTTCTTATTTTTTTTAATATTATATTGAATTAAATTAATCAAGTAAATCCAAACCTATAATGAGCCTGAAAATATTTGCAAATATACAGTCTAAGTATAAGGAATAGAGGAAGAAATGGAAAAGGAATAATTGCAATAAATATTTGAATTATATGGAAGCTTTGCTGATTACTATTAGTGGTAAGGCTTTAGTCCAATATTTGATACATATGACCAAATTTTCTTTTTACAAGCATAGATAATCATACTGAGATACTAAACTAAAGCTTTAGAAAACTAGTTGTAGATCAAAAGTTCCTGTAAAAATAGATTCAAACTGAATAATTAAAAATCGCAAGTGAAAAAATATGAAATGTGATTAGATTTTTTAATAGAAAGAATGATTAAAAAACTGGGCAATCCTAAGTAAAACTCAGTTCAAGATAAAAGCTATTCAATATTTATTATCTACTAGAAGAAGCAGAATCAAATCAAATGTTTAACTGATTGAAAATAAAACTAAGAGTTAATTAAAGTCTAAGAGAAATAGAAGAAGAAGATAAGAATAAGAGAAGCTATAGATCCTTAAGTAATAAGATGAAAAAGTCTGTAGCGTCAAGTCAAAAAGAAATAATTATTTTGCTATGTGATTATTGCTTGTGCGATATACGCTTTCTTGAGTTCTACTTTTAAATACGTTTCAGTGTTTTAAGTACAAGATATTCCCACTCAGTAAGAATGCTTTTGATACTAAGATTCCATTTATTATACAATCAAAGAAAATACTAACATAAATAACGCGATATAATAAGAGTAACTACTGAAGAGAACCTTTTAAGAGTCTTCTTGGTCTAAAAGCTAATATTGCTGATGCTTGGAACAAAATGTAGAAAAGATCTACATAAATGCGTTTGCTTCAGTTGATGATTTGTGTGAAGAACTAAAGGATGATTTGAAGAGCTCTTATAGAAGAACGATTTACTAAACCTTTTAAATTTTAATTGCGTAGTTAGCCCGTAAAAACACTTTAAAGCATTTAACCGCGAAATAATTAGATGATAATTAAATTGATATCATAAAAAGCTACTTCATTAAATCCTTCCTTTTGAACCTGTTTATAGACGCCTTTAATATTTTCCTTGCGGCCTCATTGACATCAGGAAGCTTTACAAGAGACTGGTATGTCAATACTTAATCTATAACATTGAGCTTGTATTTTTCAATTTTTTTTGTGGGCTTTTTATTCCACATCGTGCAGCTTTGCAAGATGAAAAGTAGTAGAAAGGTTAAAGATTTCTAGACTTAATTTGAATTAAACCAATCATTATAAGGTAATACGATTGATCTAGCCTGGAAGTATTCTAATATATGTTCCCACATATTTATTGCTTTGATATTCTCTGCTGGAATGCCACTACTTACTATACTAGTAACTGTTTCATTTATATTAACCTACCTTTGGGAAAAATATTGACTTTTGAATTACTATAAAATACCACCAAGATTATCCTATCAGTTCCATGTTTTTATCTTAAAGATTATTCCATTCGCCTTATTAGGCCATGCAATCACTACGATATTCATACTTGGCTCAAAAGATGTTTTTCCTTAGGGGTTTTCAACATGCATCACTGAATTTGAGGATGATTGCTTCTGATATAATCAGAAGCTTGATTACTATAGTAAAGAAAGAGAATCGTCCAAAATTAATATGTGCAGCCCTAAGTGCTAAACCTATTATTTAGGAGATTAATTCTGTGATGTTGAGTGTCTTAATGCTGAATGCAATTATGATAATGGAGACTGCCAAGATCTTGAAGATACTTAGTAGAATTACTTCAACTGCAACAAATATTGTCCACCTTCTTACATTGGAGATGGAATCTGCGACTACTTTTGCTATAATTCAAAGTGCAACTTTGATGGAGGCGACTGCTGAAAATCACTATCTAAATAAGATGACTGCTCTTGTAAAAAAGAGTTAAGACAAAACGGAGTTTGTGACTAAGAGTGTAGAAATAAGGAATGCTAGTATGATTATCCTGATTGCGAAAATACAACTTGTGGATAATAAGAATGCCGTTGACTTTGGGTAGCAGATGGAGTTTGTGATTAAGCTTGCAATGTTTCTAAATGTGATTATGATGGAGGAGATTGTGAGTTAAAGGACTCGGAGAAAGTAATAGATTTGAAAGATTGCAGGGCAAATGGATGCTTAAAAGAGTGACTTGGAGATAAAAAGTGCGATTAAGTTTGTAACATACCTGAATGCGATTTTGATCAAGAAGATTGCTCAAGTTGTTCATAAATTTGTCCAACTGACTGAATTGGAAACAAAAAGTGTGATAAAAGTTGCTTTACAAACGAATGCAAATATGATTAAGGTGATTGCGAATCATAATTTAACAACTTAGCCTAATGCGAATTAAATGGTTGCTAATAAGCATGAATAGGTGATTTCGAATGCGATGCAATATGCAATACATCAATTTGCTAGTACGATGGAGGCGATTGTAGTCAAATTTAATCTTTAGAAAGACAGGAAAAATGCTTAAAGACAGGGTGCAAAAGTATAAGTTCAATAGGAGACTACATTTGCGATCAGTAATGCAATAATGAAGAATGTCAGTATGACTAAGAAGATTGCCTTCTAAGTTAATTATCGAAAGGCAAAAAATGCACTTTTATTATTCTGCAAAGATGTGCAAATGATCCTTCATCTACAGATAAAGTGGGATATACATCAGGAATACTTATGAGTATAGTCATAGCTTTAGTATCTTTATATATAATACTTCAGTAACTCTATGATAGTTATAGAAGTAAAAAAAGAGAAAAAGACTCAAAAGTGAAAGCTAGAGATACTTAAGAAAACGAAAATTTAAATCAAAACTAGTAAAATTCAATAACTGCTAATAGCTAAAGCTATGATGTTAAGACAAATCCTTCTTATAGAGTTTTATTTGAATTTGACGAGTTTGTTAGATAAAATAAAAGTAAGGAAGAAATCAAAAATTTTCTTAATCAAAAGTTTTTGAATCAAGAGGATTCTTAACTCGAGTAGGTCAATTACTAAGAAGAAATTCCTTTCACCAGAACTGTTAGAACTTTCGATGAGGAGGAAAAACATCAAAAGCTACCGTCTTAATCGAGCAAACCTTCGGAAAGTTAAGATTTAATATTTGAAGGATAAGTTATTGATCTAAACAAGTGATCCAAAATCATAATTTTGAAAATACATTTTATATATCTTTCTATTGTAATTTACTTTTAGTCTTATCAAAATTCAATCAAAAACTAAACATATTCATATGACATAAAAATAAAAGTTTGTGGACATGAAAATCTTGAAATTTGATAAATTTTTAAATTTTTGAAACAAAAATCAAATTACACAAAAAATTTGTGCATATGAATTTAAAATTCGATTGCCTTTTAGAAAGTAGATGATACTAGGACATTTTCAAAGATTAAAAGCAAAATCAAAATTACAGATAGATTCTATAAACCTAACAATGAATTTGAGTTTAGGCTTATAAGAGATAAAATATGTGATATTTAAAGGCTTTTGAAAATAAAAAAAGATTCTTTTTCGTTGAGTGATAATTTATTATCCTCATGATTGGTTTTAAACACTTATAATGCATTTCTAACTTTCATTGTTGTACTTTTCAAATAAAAGTACTTCTGAATTAGACTTGAAACAGGTTCTGATTTATATACAATCTAATGGGGTTCGGGAATTGTAATTTCCTTAGATTTATTTGTCTGTTTTTCATTTTTAATTTCGTTTCTAATTTTCGATAAAAATAGACAGTCTGGCATACGACTGAAATGATAGAAACAAAAGAGTGCTATTTCATATTAGTTTATTATGATAATCTAGGCAAGTTTAAAGATAAGCTTTTGATATAGTAGATACTTATAAAGATGATCAAAGGGTTAAGCTAAAAATACTAGTAGCTAGCACTTATTCATTTACCTTCATTTAGATACTCTATAAATAGAGTCAGACATTCTTCCTCCTTTTATTATAAGTGTGAATATGCCTATAATATTAAATAGCTTTTTAGAAAGATTTAATTAAGAGGAAATCAACCTAAACCAAAAAAAATTAGTGAAGGATACTTAATTAAAAATCAAAAAATTGAATTAGAAATGGAATTGGAATTTTCGGTGAAGAACAAATAGAGTAACCTAGACATTTATAGGAGCTAGAGTGGTAATAATTAATTATGCTTAAGTTAATAGACTCTTGACTATTTTTAGAAGGACTAGAATTATCTTACGTTCCTTGACATTTAAAAAAAGTAGTTTATATATATATAGCAACTCATGAATTTCATATACTTTAACTAGATTTAAAGCTTTAGTATTTTTATATAGCTGGTAAGCATTAAAGGTATAATTCACTTTAATGAAGCTTTTATGTAATTTTAATGAGTCATTAAGAGAAAGTGGCTCGTTTAGTTATAAGGATAAATATCAAATTTAATAAACTCCTATTGAAATCTTTTTGTAAAAGTGGTCCTTTGATTTTCCAAGATCCCAATGATAAAGCTATTGCCCTTCTATTACTCTTTAAATCTACCTTAACCTTCTAGTTAATATTTTCTAGATGTTCATTAACTTTTTTTAAAGTTGATATCGTTTCCAGGTAGAAAGATTCTGGCTCAAATAAGTTATAAAGAACACCTAAATATATCTAGAAGTATATGATTTATAAGAGCACTCATATGCTCGATTTGCTTTATTTTTGATATAGCAGCTCCTTTAGCCTTTTTTTATTTAGACACCTTTTATTATCTTTTAATCTCTTTATTATAAGTTCCATCTATTTTTGGATATCATGCTACTGCTTTATTAAATCTAGTCAAAGAGATTTGATAAAATATATTCTGAAAGCTAATTATGCTATTTAGCAGGTATAGATATCCTTATCAACCTATAAGAGATTTTTAAAGGCTTATATGGCATTTTTATAAGGTGCTTAATACATACTTTGGTAAAACTTAGAACTGTATCTGATGATTTAATTTATTTAATATGAATGAAATAAAAAATGAGTATCGCATATCAGACTCTTATATAAGAAAAGCTGAAACCAAGTATCATTTTCTTCTCCATTCATACAGCTTTTTTAGTTAGAAGCGTGAATATCATATAGAAATATGACTTAAACAGCCAGTCTTTTAATTTGCTTAGAAAAGCTCAGTTTTATGTGATAGCAAAGTCAAAGTTTAGATTTTATTTACATTTCTCAGTCTAACCCTCATAAAGCAAGAAAACCAAATTCTACTAAATTATCTCATGTTTGCATGACTTAACTGGTTTAAACTAGCAAATCTTTCCAACTAAAAAGGCAAAAACTAAGTATATCTCATTCCTTTTACTAGTTTAGATTTATTATCTCATTCTTTTTTCTTTCTAACCACTGTTATTATTATTTCCTTGACTGTCTATATCTTAAGAGCAGTTAAACTAATTGCTCTATTATTGCTATTATATCAAAGCTTTCGTTCTAGTATATAAGATTCTCTTTAGTAATAGGATTTAAGCTAGAAGCTGTATTCACCCCATTTCGTATATTTTAAGCTTTAGCTTATAATTCTTATCTTCGGATTGAAACTTAGCCAGCTGAGTATTTATCTACTTTTTATAGAGGTAGAACTGCTTGTAAATCAGTCTAACCAATATTTGTTGATTCATAAAGCTTTACTGGTATAAGTATAATCATACAATTATGGTCATCAGAGTCTTAGTTATTAGAAGGTAAAGAAGCTTTCTTACGACTATCTAAAATATGTCTAATGAAAAGCGTGTACAGTCTATTTAATTCTGCTTTACATATCAAGAGATACTTGACCCAGTTTCATATTTGAAATGCTCCTTAGAAAATAAAAGGACATCAACTAGATAATCTTTCTAAGCTTCTTTTTCTATAATTTCGATACCTTCTATTAACTTTATTTTTAAGCTAATTAATTTAACGAAAAGACTTTAAGCTTTGAATTAACTTGTAGATCTAACTACAGTGAGTACATAGCGTTGCGATTTATTTGGTATTAATGAGGCTTATGCTTGATTATAATTATTAACGAAGAGTACTTTCAGTTTATATTATAAGATTCTGATCTTTTTTACTTAGTCTTAGCATGTGAAATAACAATCTTAACTCCTTCAAACATCTCTGACTGCTAGTTTGGATTAAGAATAGTGTAATCCACTTAGAAGTTTGCTGGTTAGCTAGAATGAATTATTTTAAGAGATCTCTACTTCGTAAAACTTAATTAAGCTCACAGTTTAAAGCATTTCCTTATAGATTTTACTTTGGACTCATTTAAGCAAATCAAGCTTTCTAGTACCAATTTCAAACCTTCCCAGTAGAAAGATTTGCTTATAATCCTTAAATCTAACTTTCTTTGATCTCTTTTATAGTTCATTACCATGAATAAGCTTTATAAAGGGCTATGATATTCTAAGATCAGTGCGTTCTCTCTGTACCTATATTATTACATCTCATCATTCTTTTATCATCAAGTGTCATCAAAATTTTCTACTAAACCAGAACAATAAAAAACAAAGTTGTGTCTTATAGTTAATATTCCAAGCTATGTTTGGAAAAGAATCCGAAATAAAGAGATCGATAGGAGTTAAAATGCTAAAAGCTTAAAGATTGATAAATGCAAAAAGAAGCATTTGCATATGACTGTGAAGAATGGTACTTCGTAAAAGAGAAAAAGCTATCTATTAATGATACCATTTATAGTATTCTAACTCAGATGATATCATCTGTATCTATGATGATGTCTTACGAAAGAGGGGGTCTAAAAGGAGATAAAATGAAAAGCTATAAGCGAATAAGAATAATATTAATCAGCCAAGAGCAATATAGTTATTATCTATTACTAGTTTAAAGAAGCTATTTTAAACTAATAAGTATGTAAGACTGCCTTTAGCTTTTTACACTTAATCTATAATAATATGATAAAAGATTCATTTTGATAGTGCTTAGTTATAAAATTTAAATAGCTAGTAGTAGGATATTTAAGGGAGATATACTTTGAAGTATTAGACAGAAATGAACTAACGTTAGATATTTAAATCTGTTCTTTTTCTATTTTCATTTCAAAAACTACCTAGGTAATATAATTGAAATGTAACAGCATATTAAAGCAAAAATTCGTAGAATCAAGTATAAAAATTTATGAATTTATAAGGATAAAATGAGGTAATAAAGGAAAGCTATAAAGTTATACTATCAGATAATAAGGAAAGAAGTACCACAATCTTTATCCTATAGAATGATAATATTTTTTAAAGAATGCTACATAATAATTTCCAGGAATACTTATAAGGTCTAAACTTTTGGCAAACAGAAAGCATGTAATTATTATGCTTATCTCTATAAGAAAAAAGCAGTCTACTTTTCTTATGTTTTATTAAAGTGAAGCTTTAGAAAGCAACTTAATAAACTAGAAGCTTAATAAGGGTATTAAATAACTAAGCTTTATATCATAACTTTAATTGTATTAGCTTCTAGGGTTGAATAATGAAGTTATGGTATACTATACTTAGTTATCACATATCATACTTAAATTTGAGTATAATGATTTGTAATTAAAGGACTTAATTAAGATACTCTAAGAATTTAAAAGCAATAGAAGGAAGTTCTAGAAAGCTAAGAGAATCAGGGTTTAAATTTATCTTATAGAAACTATTTTATTTCCCTGTATCTTACCATTTTATCTTTAGAGTATTAAAGTCATTCTGATTGAAAAATAAGTTTCAAATTGCTTAAATTTAGGTTAGAAACTATAAACCAGTTTGAAATAAATAGAGAAGGTTAAATTTTTAAATGCTAGGGTATTATAGTAATCAGCATATCCTTATAATTAATTTTGCTCAACCACAAATAAATATCCGATACCTAATTTAAATTCTTTAAGGAGGATTATAGCAATAAGAAGCTTTAACTATATACAAAATCAAAAAAGAAAGCTACTATTATATCTTTTTAAATCTAACTATTATTTAAAAGGAGCCTGAAAGAAATATAATTGCTAGTTTTGTTCTTTACTAAAAATAGAAAAAGAACTAAAGATTTTATTTTAATGATATATTATACATTCCAAAATAATTAAGGGAGAAAGCTTAATCTTTTAACTATCGAATTCAATCTAAAAAATGAATCTAATCCTTATATACCTTATTTAGATATCTTTATAGTATTAATATGGAAATGGTATTAGAATGTATAAACTATGGAAATAAGGGTTATTTATTTTGCTCAAATTATACCAATAAATTTCTTCTTAACTGTTCACATTATGGACTCTTAAAAAAATTTTTGGATATACAAGATTTTTTGATTTCTCGAAACACTAAAGCAGTTAGAATAAAAAAGCAGATACTAAAGACTTTTTCAACATATGACAAAATAAAAATATTTGAATTAAATTTAATTTTTTGAGTACGATTTCAATTTAACCTTTTAAACCACGATTTCTTTTTATCCTATACATAACTATTTTACTCGGTATAAGTCTTACTATTTGATATTTATCCATTTCTGCAAACATTTCAACTTATATGATTTCGAAATTACAGTGACAAGTTTTTTAGTATCTTCATAGTTAAAATAGATGATAGCTTCATGCTATGTATAGTAAGCATTGAGATTTGAATTTACAAGCAATAATTTATTCACTGCTTTATGTTTATTTGTCGCTAGCTTGAAATGGGTTTAACAAATATCTTACTATGATCACAAAATATAGTCAAACTTATTATTTTTTTTATCTTCATTAAATTTTAAATATCAAGCAGTCAATCTAATATTATAAAAGAAATAAATACATCTAGATTCTGATGCTATCAATGATTCTAAAGGAAACGTAGATAATCACTTCTCTACTGAAATATAGTTTTAAAGAGTACCTCAATAACTATCTTATATTTGTTTAACCGCATGAATTCAGAACTCTTCTTTTACTAGGAATTTCTAAGAAAGATGTATGCTATTTCGATTTATCTAAATAGTACACACTAAATCATTTTTTACTCACATGGTTTTCTTTTTTTTTCCTTGATTTGAGATATACTTCAAATCCTATTTTTAAATGATCTATTATATACCTAACAAATTATAAATCCTTCTGCTAGTTTTGTATTATAGAGATTTAATTAATATTACGCTTTGTCTCCATGTAAATCTTTTTAGCTTTTTAAGGAAGTTTTTAAATTTCCTTTTTGCTTATTTTTTAAAAACTTATAAATACAAAGTTCCATTATAATTTCATTCAGACTAATGTGGAATTTATTTCTAGTGAATCGATAATTTTTTATCAAACCGTAAAATAAAAAATTTACGAAATAAATAGGTATTTTACCAGAAGCTGTGAGTCTATATCCAGATTATTTTATAATCTTTTTCTTTAGGAATTTTACTAGCAGATATATTAAATTAAATACGAGCTTAAAAAAATGATACATGTTTGCTTATTCTTATAATTAGAAAAGTTATACCAAATGAATTTAAAATAGCAATCAAATTTAAAAATTTACAGTTTTGCGCTACTGAGTATTGCTGATTATATTTCAGGTGTATATACATTTTTATAAACTAGCTAGCATTTCTTTAACTAGCGTGTTATAAGCTTTTATCCTATATCTTTTTCTCTCTACTTACAAAGCTAAAATTGTTTTAATAAAGTAAAGAAAAACGAGCAAGTATTAAAACTTTTATAAAGAGACCATTGAAGCTAATATAATCTTTGGTTTTCTTTCTTTCGATTTTTTGAAGCGTGATTTTGTATATATATTTTAAGGTGAATTCAACATTATTAGAAGATTAATAGCTATATAACTATTAGTATATTATATTATGTATTTATATTTAGTTAAATAATATTTTAATCTTTAAGATTTCGTTTAACTTAACTTCTTATCATTTGTCACATACATTTCTTTTTTCTCGTTACTCTTATCATAGTAAATTACTTTTCCAATTAACTTTCCGTCAATTCACTATCCTTCGTATCTTTCTCCTGATTTGTATAAGTAAACTCCATTTCCATGTTTCTTGTTTTTTACCCAATCTCCTTCGTATATTTCTCCATTTGCGTAGTAATAAGTGCCTACTCCGTCTTTTAGGTCTTCATATCACTATCCTATATATTTAAAGCCACTCTTATATCAAAAAGTTCCAGTTCCATGCTTTTTATTTTAAAATCACTCTCCTTCATATTTATCATTTTCTTCATAAATGCATGTTCCAATTCCTTACCTTTAGTCTTCTTCAAACTAGCCTTCATAAATTTCGCCATTTTTCTTTTGTTCCTTTCCTTTTCCGTTTCTTTTTCCATTAAATCATTCTCCTTCATATATAGTTCCATCATTGTAATAATAGATCCCTTGACCTTACTTTACTCCATTTTAAAATTTACCTTCATATTTTTCACCATCGACATATTTTTCAACTCCATATCCATGAGATTTACTTTAATAGTAAATACCTTCATATATTCCTCCATCAGCAAAGTGGTAAATACCTTTTCCCTGCTTTTTATTATCGACTCATTAACCTTCATATCAAGCCCCGTTTTAATATTTTTCAATTCCATATCCATTCTTTTAATCCTTTTACCAATCTCCTTCGTATTATCCTCCGACAGCATAAAAAAACTTTCCTTTTCCTTATTTAAAATCTTGATCTCAATTACCCTCATATTTATCTCCGTTAGACTAAGTCATGATTCCATACCCATGCTTTTTATTCTCAAATCATTCTCCTTGATAAACTCCTCCATTTTCATAGTAAAAAGATCCATTTCCTTATCTCATATCATTTACTCATTGTCCTGTATATTTTTCTCCATTTTAATATTTTATTTCTCCTATCCCATTCCTTTAATTTTCAATTCAAAGTCCATCGAATATTCATCCTTAATTTGAAATATAAAGTCCCTTTCCTTGAACATTATCATTGACTCACATTCCTGAATAAGTATCTCCATTGGCATACTTTTATATTCCTTTTCCGTTTCTCATATCTTTTTTTCATTCTCCTTCATAAGAATCAGTGCTTCCCTAATAGATTCCTTTACCTTTTTTCTTATCTTTGGATCATAAGCCTTCATATTTATAACCATTTTTATAAATGAGAACTCCATATCCATGTTTTTAATCTTTATATCACTCTCCATCATATTTGTCTCCACTGGAATAGAAATATTTCCCTTTACCTTATTTTAAATTTTCAAAGAACTATCCTTCATATTTAACACCATTTTTGCTTTAAAATGTTCCTGAGCCTTGAATTTTGCCTTATGATCATTCACCACTGTATTAATCTCCATTCTTATAAAAATAAGTTCCTTAACCCTATCTTATACCATCAAGCACTTGTCCTTCATATTTCTCTCCATTTGTGTATCTGAAGATTCCAAATCCATGAGCTTTATCGAAATTGAATTCTCCTTCATATTCTCCTCCATCTGAGTATTTCTAAATTCCTTTTCCTTTTTTTTAATTTTAGAATCAATCTCCTATAAACTTGGTTCCATCTTTATAAGTTAAAGTTCCTTTTCCTTGTCTCATATTTTATTCTCATTCTCCCTCATAGCAATCTCCGTTTTTAAAGACTAAGACTCCATATCCTTATTTTTTATTCTCTAGTCAATTACCTTCATATTTATCTCCATTTGCATACTTTAAAACTCCTTATCCGTGTTTAAGACCTTTCTCATACATTCCTTCGTAAACATCCTAATTTGTAAACTTTTCAATTCCCTTTCCATGAAAATAATCTTAAAATCACTATCCTTATTTGAAACCTCCAGTAGCATGGAAATAAGTTCCTTCTCCCTATCTGTAATCTTCTTTAAATTAGCCTTTATATTTATCGCCATTATGTAAATATTCTTTTCCATCTCCTTCTTTTTTATCATTCAACCAACTTCCATTGTATATTCAGCCTTCTGGTGACTGATAAATTCCTTTTCCTTTTTTTTAATCATCTTTTCACTCCCCTTCATATCATTCCCCATTCTTGAATTCTATTCCATATTAGTGCTTTTTTCCATCTAATATTCCTCCAACATAAATAGCTTGGTTTTTCGCTAGCGTTATCTATTATCCCTAGTCATTTTTATAAATGATAGTTTTCAGTTAAAACTCCAGATCTTTCAACTTAATCCTCTTTTCAGGCTTGTAACTCCAGCAGCTTGCTATTAATTCTGCATATTCTTTAGGACAATCTTCAGGAATCCTTTCTTTCAACCCTTTCTTAATTTGCCATTTTAGAAACTTTGGATCTACACTTTCAAAAGGAATGTTTCTTGCTGAAATCTCTCAAAAAACAACTCCTAGAGCAAATATGTCAGACTGATAGCTATACTAATAGTTTGATTTTATTAACTCAGGAGCTGATCATTAAACTCGACTTGGAGTATTCATTTTTCTTTGCAGCTCTTTTAATCCTAAGAATTCTAAATCCCCAATCTTCACTTTTCCTTACTTGTTTAAAAACACGTTAGTACTTGTTAAATTTCCGTGTACTATATTCATACTATGCAAATATTACAGATCAGTCACTATATCAAGGCTGATTTAGTATAACTATTTCCAAGTTATTTCTCTCTTTCCTCGTAAATATTAGAATAAGGAAGCGTTCATTAATTCCATTATTAAACTCAAAGGAGAAGGAGTATATCCTACAATTTTTATAACGAAAGACTTGTCTAGTTTACATATGGCTTTTAGATCCTCTTCAAATTCATTATAGTCATCAAGTTAAGCTACACCAAAATTTTTTAAAGCCACTTTATGATTTTATTGCCATAATCCTGATCAAACTTCTCCTAAAATACCTTTCCCTAGTTTTTTACCTTTCTAAAGATTTTAAGGAGCAATAGCTAATTGTTCTTCTTAGCCAAGATCCATTTTATTGTTTTAATTATCACTAATTAATTAGAAAAAATTTACCAGAAAGCATCAAAAACAGAAATAGATTTAACTAAATTTATCAATTTCGATAAAATTTCGTCTTCCTTAGTTTCTCTTATCTTTAGTCTGTATTTAATCACCTAAGTTTAATAACTAAATATTTAAGCCTTTTTCAGTACTTTTTTTAAAGCTTTGGCTTTAATTTATAAAATAGCCAATTTTAAGCTTTTAACTGGAAAAAGTTTTAGTTGAGTCATTTTATTTACGCAGTTTGTAGAATAGTAGTACTATAATTAGCTTCTATACTATAAAGGCTTTCATCGAGAGTACAATAAATGATATCCTATCGATTTTAGCACTTTCTCTGTGATATCATTACTCATATTTCAGTTCACTCACAAGCCTTCTACTTTAAAAATAAGCTACTATAAACCAAAATTTTCCATTTTTAAAAGAAATGAAAATCCTTATTTTTAGTCCAAAGAATCACGAAGAAAGCTAATAAAGCAAATTCTTAAAAATTAAGCCTCCATAGCAATTTCAATTCTACAAGACTTCTAGAAATAAATAAAATTTTCAAAATAACTAGCATGGAAAATAAAACGCAAAGCGACTTAAATTGAGACTTAAAAGTCTAATTAAGAAATTATGAAAATATTTTGTAATCAAAATTAGAAATTTCTCAACTTGGATAGCTAAGTATAATTTTAAATATCATAGACAATTCTATTATTTTAAATATCTAGTAAGAATATTTTTTATCAAAGATGAAAAAAAAGATAAGTGAATAATTTAATCCAAAACTTAAATATTTTCATACTAATGAAGATACTATATTTTTAATTAAGATCTAAGAAGTATAATAAATTATTAATAATATAAAGAAAATTTATTCAAATGAGTCAGAATAATAAATCAAATTATTAGTAATTAATCAAAGATTAAATATATAGTAATAAAACTAAATCAATTTCCTTATTAATCATATGCTTTTTTTAACTTTTTTTGGACTTTTTTGGATTTAGAATTTTGCTACCTACTAATTAGATTTATGCTAAATCATTATTAAATCATTGGAATTAAAAAATGAAATTTTTTTTAATCTTAACGTTCATTCTCAATTTAGCGAATTTTTAGTCGAACTATCTCCTAGAAATATAAAAATAGAAATTTAAAGGAAGTCAAATGATAATCAGAAGCAGATTTTAAGATTTGAAATCTTAAAAATTAAGCTCGCATTTTGTCTACAACACTCTTACTTTATTCTATCAAATATTAAATAAATAAAACTATGCTTTAACTTAATGAAGACTAAGATATCCAAAAAACATTAAGTTTGGAATAAGATGCTTGCAAGGTTTAGATTAAGCTACCAATTTACAAAATAAAGGATATAAATCTATTTTATCTCTCATATTGAAAAAAAAAGAAACGTCTATTATAATTCAAATTGTATGAGAAGCTACTTTATTAGAAGCAAGATATACTATACCATTATTTTTATGTTTATATGAGAAGTTTAAAAAATGCTGAAATTATATATAGCGCGATTATTGATAATTTTCAAATAAATTTATAACTTTTATAGTCACTTAAAATATTTAAGATATAGATACTATAAAGATAAAAGGATCTGGATAAAATTGAAGCAGTAGAAGTAGAAGAAGTTGAGCAAGAAGTAAATAATGAAATGTAAAAAATTTGTTTAGTTACTGAAAATCAGATAAAAATAGCTATAATTTGATTTAAAAATTGATACTTTATTGTAGAAGACAATAGTCGATTTTAAAATTAGATAGCTATTATATTTTTTATAGGAATCAATTATTAACTTGTGTTGAAAAGCTCAATGTCTATGTAACAGTTCTACTTTCTGTATATCCTTATTATCGGACTGTGCTGCTTGGGAAATTAAACAAAGGCATGGAAGGACTTTGAAGAAAGAATAGTGTTTTTAGAAATGCTGAAAAAAGAAAGTTCACTTTATTATAGGCTGGTAAATTGCCTGTACTCGCAATTAGCAAAATGTGTACTATGCTTAATAGATTTAACACAAATAAAGACAAGACCCAGCATTAAGGTGAAGAGAGCAAGACAAAAATCGAGAACCTAATCAGCTAAAACATTTTTTAAAAGTGCACACTCACCATTTAGCACAACATACTCATTTAAAAATTTATAAAAACAAAACTCTTTTTTTTTGGTATACAACTTCATAATGGAAGAGTCACATCAATTAAATCTACCGGCATTCAAAATCGAATATTTAAGCATATGTTTCATTCTCTTTTCTAATCAAAACATTATCTCACAAATGGTTGAAATATTTATAAATGGACAGCAATATTTATATTCTCGAATATTATAAAAATATAATAAGAGATTAATTAATTAGTTCTAACTAAGCTCAAATTATAAAATCATAGAAAGCAGCTTTTAAATTATTTAAAAATAAATAGTCAATATTAGTTAGCAGGAAACAATAATGAAATAAATAGAACGATCAAAAAATGCGCTCAATTTAATTTTTATACCTGTAAGTTTGCAATTATCTTTATGGATTTAGTAGATATTTTTTCGTTACATAATGATGGAATTTAAACCTACTTATAGAAAGTTTTACTAGCACAAAATCTAATTTTCAGTCACCAAAGATGAAAGTCTAATAAATTCTATGTTTTCAACTTTTTATAAATGTTTTCCAGTCATTCTTATACATAATACCAATCAGTCTTATTATTCACTGTTGAATATTATACCTGTGAGTGTCCTTATAATATTAAATTAAATAAGGAGGAGGAATCCTCCAACTGACATTGACTTAAGATTTGGTAGGAAATATTCATGGGCGAAGAACTGAACAAGTGTTATGGTAGGAGCCAAGAGAAATTCAAGACTGAAGAGACATCAAGCAACGTTATTGATGATAAATACCAGACACTAAGGTCTTTTAGGGATCATTCCGATCACTGCTCTATAGAAGACAAGACTTACAAAGGAATTCTAGCACCGTGAAAGACTTCTGCAAAGAATTTTTTTAATTTCAAAACCTTTATTAAGAGCTGCTCTCTATTGAAGTGCTACACGCTTTCTAATCTTATTTATTTATCCTATAATTTTGAAAAATTGTAATATAATAAATAGATAAAATTCATAAGCTAAACAGTGGCATAATATGCAGTAATTAAAAAAAATAGCTATCTATATTAAGATGAAATCGAAAAATTGTCTTCAAATATTTTAAGAAAAAACTTAATATCAATAATTAATAAATAGCATATACTCTCATAAAATTCTTTTTTAAGAATGTATATACTCTGAAAATTAAAACAGACATCCCAGCCTAACTAAAGAATATCTAGTAATAAGTACAAAAAATGTTATTGATTTAAGTTTGCCTAAATATGATAAAATTATTTATAGCTTTAAATAAAAATTTTTATATTTATTACAAGAGAATTTTTAAATAACTGATAAAGATTCATATAAAATTAACTTATGCTGAAATAGAGTTTTATAAAAGGCCATTCAATATGAAGCAATAATTAAATAGAAATTTAGAATTTTATGAAAAATACAATTTTTTTGGCCTATTTTTTAATTTAATTTAATAGACAGTTAACATTAAGTTCTTAACTTTGCTTGTTTACTCTTTCTCCTTCAACTTTCTGAAATTTTATAAGTTTTTTATCATTTACTAATCAATTTTTTTCCTCCTCTTACTTCATTTAAAGCAAAGCAACATTTTGTTAGATGCTTTTATAAATAAAACTCGAATTTTTGTTTTCTATTTTAGTTTTAGTTTTGTAGATCATATCTTATAAGTACATATATATTTAGCTATTTTTCTTTATTATACAACAAAAATTATTAATTGAAAAGATGGTGGGAGATGAGAATGACCTTCGTGACTAACTTTTCTGGTTTTATGGCTAGGAACAAGTTCCTTTCCTGTCGCTGAGAAATTCCCTGGTCAGAGTCATTTTCTGAAGGAAGTACTGTCTTTGAGATTATCCGCTCTTGGTAGGGGCTTGAAGCCTGGCTGCTCATAGCGATGGAGCTCCCTAGCAGCTGTGCCTGGAGCACAACAGGATATCTCCGTTATTCCATAAAAAGAGAGTGTCGGGTCGTGCAATCGGAAAGGAGTTTCCGGTCCAAAAGCTATTTTAGTTGAAATTAATTAAAGAAAGTAGTATACTATAAAAATAAATAGTTAAGACTAAAATAGAAATTTGGTTTTATTATTTAAATAAAATAGCTAACAAACATGAATCAAGAGCTAATCAAAGATATTAAAGAAAATAATTTAAAAATTTAAATTCAAAGTTCCTTAAAACTAGAAAAAGAGATTAAAAGAAAAAAAGTTTTGATTTAAGTGCGCGTCGCACCTTAGTGGTGTGAAGCAGTATAAAAAATCAACTGAATTCAAATTCTTTCTCTAAAATACCTTTTGGTAATACATATTCTTCCTTTATTTCCTCAATCTCCAGTTATTTTTCTTCTTCAAACCTCTGCAATTTTTTTTGTTTATCATTCTTCTCTTTACTATACCTTCACTATATGCCTTTTATGTTTTTCCCTGGAATTTCTTTTTTAAATATTATAATAAAAAAAGCAATTTAAATACAAAAATGCTTTATTTCATTCAAAAATGAAAATTAAAGAAAAATAATAAAAAAGCTATTTAATCAGCTAACACTGATTAATATAGAAAAGCACAGATAATACAAAACATGCCTTTTTAAAAGAGACAATTAAGAATATAACTTTTGAATCTGGATGATTAGGAAGTAATAAACTCAAAGCAAAATTAAATTATTAATATATTAGCATTCTGAAATAAGAATTTTAATTGCTATCAGTTTAAATAATTTTTAATGAAAAGAGAACTGAAAAATTCATGTTTAATTAATCTTTTAAAAAAGGTAGAAAAAATAAAAAAAAATGTAGTTTTTAAAATTAGAGAAAGCTTCAAAATAGCAGAAATATAATATTTGTGAAATAAAAAATGTAGAAATTAGCATTAAGTGCTTTAAATGAAATTTTTAATTGAAATAGGATAAAAATAAGTTTGCTAGCATTCTGTTAAAAATTAAAAGAAATAAGATTATAAAAAAATGAAAATTAACAGTTCTTTGGGTAACAAATTTATTTCTTGAATCAATGAATCTAATAAAAGAATAAACTTAAGGCTTGTAAATTAAAATAGTAGAACGTTCACAAAAAGAAATTATTTATTTAGATTAAAAAATGGAAATTACAAATTAAAAAGGACAAAGAAAGAAAAGAAAAAAGTAGAAAAGCAAATCTGAAAATTTGACAATCTAAAGAGAAATTTAATGGAGTTTAGTTATATTAATAAAGATATTGAGACAGAATGCAATAATTACGGAGAGATATAACATTTGTTATGAGTTATAAAATTTTCTAGAATTAAAGTTAAAAGATTAAGAAAGAAAAATTTTTAAAAAGATTATACAGAAATGGTGATAATGGATATAAAATACGTTTAAAAAGATTCGCTCTTTCTGGTAATTGGATGAGAAAATAAAATTTAAAAACCTATCAAGAAGCAGGCTGGACACAAAATTAAGAGAATCAGAGAGAATTTAGAATCCTTTTACATAATTAAGACTTAATTACTAATTTTTCTCCGATCTACACTTCTTACTTAATAAATATAATTTTTAATTCAAAAGAATTTGCAAAAGTTACAACTGAAAATTAAAAACAATAAAAAAAATCAAATTCGTATATAAATCTAAATATGTTCAATTTATTTCATAATAAATGTAAAATTTCTTATTTAATCTTTAATTTTAAATAAGTAAAGAGTATTAAAAAAATGTAGATATAATTCAATTGTAAGATACCTGCTTAATATAATCTAGTTAAATCTAGATTTTATCGATTTTCCTAAAATTATACATCTATTTTCCTTTTAAGTCAATAATACCAAAAATATTTAAATTTTAATTTTGTTATTACAAAATTGTCAAATTTCTATGCAATACATTTTTTATTTTTTCGCATCTTTATTATCAAAATAATTATTTTCTCATCTAATTTAATTTTTGATTAATCTTTTGCTTATAAAAAAGTATGAAATGTACTATTTAAAAATCTTAATCGTAATAAAATTTTAATATCCATATACTTACTATTCCTGAACTCCCTTTTTAATTTAATTTTTCCTCATTTTTTTCCTATTTTTATATCTAAATAGATACCAATATTATTACCATTTATACATTTATAATGAAGGAGTGTTAGTTTTTATTAGTTGAAGATATAAGAGATAAATGACTATCAACGTATTATTCTCTATTGATATATTACAAGATTACATTTTTTATGCTTAGTTATTTGTAAATTAATTTACCTTCATAAGTCTATGTAATACCTTATTAAATATATTGAAGTAACGAGATTAAAGCTAATAAAATAGCATAATATATTAATGCAGAATCAACTTTATTTGGCTTTTTATGAATTAATTTGCTTTAAGTTTATCATCCTTCTTGCATAAATGATAGAAATATCATGAATTTTTTTTCTAAGGCTTGAGTGAGATGGAGAAGAGGAAGTTCTAGTTTTTGGGATAAATATTACATCAGAGAAAACTTATGAAAAAGAATATTAAAAGGTATCAGATATATCTCTTAGTAGCGTCAAACTCCTGCTACTATTGGCAACATTTGAAGCCTGAAAAACTCCGAGACTTGGACTTAATCTCCCAAATACTGATACCGAATCATTGGACAATCTTTCATAAGGCTAGAGGGAACTTTGAAACAAGCTAGGTTTATCTCCCAAGCGCTCGTCCATTTTTATCCGTGATGGCTCTATTATGAGACGACTCATAAAACATCAAGCACTATACCAAATTAACTACTAAGCTGCCCAATGTTCCCTCCTTCATTTTTTTCTAATTTATATACAATATATGTATTTCCCTTTTAACTTTTAAATTTATTCTCATAAAATAAATAAATAAATAAATTTGATTATAGAGCGCGTAGCACTCTCGTTGGTGCGCAGCTCTTTAAAAAAAATGTTTCATACTGACAAGAATGTTTCTTACTGATAAAATTATCAGATACTGATAAACCTTGTTCAATACTGGTATAATTATTCAGTAATGATAAAAATGTTCAATACTGACATAATTTTAGAATACTCGTAATATTTAATACTTGCTGGAGGTCCAAGGACATGGCAGGATTGTGTCTCATTGCATCACCAAAGCAGAGGACGACATGTGTCAATTATGGGTACTTAAATTCCCCACCTCTGATGAAGCTCGCAATATTATTTCTTTTTCGTTCCAGAATTAAAAATAAACTAAGCCAAGCCAAGCCAGTGTCGAAGGTCTAAGAATCTTATGTCTCGATGCCAAACCAAAGCAGAGGAAGACATAAAGTTGATTATGGGTACTTAACTTCCCCAACCTCTGATGAAGATGACCTTGTTGTTCACCTTCGAACAACTATGGCGGTTTTAAAAAAATATATAATAAAATATAATAAATAAATTTAAACATAAATATAAATAAACTATAAATAAACATAAATTCCATATTTTAAAAATCGTTTTTAAGCAACATCATTTTAGAAAATTATCTCCGAATCTATTTTTTTTTCATGCTTAAGTATTTTAATTTATGTCCTTATCAGTATACATTTTTATTTTTGATTTTTTTTAATTTGAGAATAAAAAAAAGATTCTATTGAAATATATTAAGTTCGCTATGTATTAAGCTATAAATTGTTTATTGAAATATATACGAGATAGAGATAAGATAAGATAATTAAAGTGATATCACTAGTATTAGACTTATCACTGATAAGTTTATAAGTTGCTTTATGAGATGATAGGATTGTTTCATGTGATCATAGGATCATTGCAGTCTTCTTCGGAGCTTGCTTCTTCTATTACATAATAACTTGCTCAAATTTGACCTTTCTTGACCACAGGAATCTTAATCCATCCACATCTCGGCACAAGCATTTGATTTTATTTTTTTAGTATTTGCTATATCTGATAGTGATTTTTCTCCACTGTATATCTTCTCTTGTAGATATTTCCTTCTGAAGAGTAGCATAATTTATTCATATTATAACATATCTTTTAGGTATTAATTCCTTGTTTCTACTAAAAATGACAGCATATTCTAACAGTAGAAGCACCTTGCTTTACAATTTTTAGAACTAAGACCTATTTTTAGACATTTATGGCCTTTTTAATTTTTAGCATTTTTTTCAGATTCGAATGAGTTTTTGAATACTGTTCTTCAATTATCATAGATCGTTATTAGGATTGTAATGAGAAATGAGTTATACATAATTGCTCGGTTTATTAGTTTCTTCTATTTTTACTCCGTTTTTTCCAGTTCTAAATTAACTTGAGACATTGAAGCCTTAGGGTTAATTTTTGCTCTAATAATAGGTTTTCATTTTATATTTTTATCTTATAAAGATTAGAGAATAGATTTGCTACTTTAAGGGAGTAAATTTCAGCGAGCGAGTTTTATTATTCAATATCCTGTCAATTCTTCTCAGTTTATTTCTTATTAGCCATTTTTTTTAAATCTAGTATGTTTATAAATAATTCAATAAAAGTAAATTTGGTCTTATTACTAGCAAATAATCCCTTTAATATCCTTCTTAATAACTTTTCTTTTTTTGCTAAGTTGAATTAATTTTACACTTGAATGAAATAAATTTTTTTGGTAATGAAGAAAAGGTGGAATTTCTATAGATTTTAATGGATGCAAACGAATTAAAAAAAAAATTTTTCTCAAGCATCAGTAAGAATATAGGGATGAATAGGACCATAACAAGTTGGGTTTAAATTATTTTATATGATTTACATGTGGAAATTTTGATTCTATTTACTTGTTAGTCTTGATACCTTCCATCTAGAAAAGTAATTGCTTTAGTCACCAAGTTTACACAATAATAAATTTACATTAATCTTCTTTTTTTAAATCTTAATTTTTGGCTATTTTATTTATTAATCAATTATTCACAATAGAAAATAAAAAAGTTGAGTATATGTATAAAGAATGCTTATTTTGGAAAGAAAAGATCTTTAAAAAAATAGATTCTAAGTTTGAAAACTCAGAAAATAGAACACCCATTGTCTGGTTTTTCTTTTTTGCCTTGATTTATTGCAGTTGTCTTAAGTTATTATTTAAGTTCTTTTTTATTAGTAGATGCCCTTTATAGCATAATTACATTTGCAAGTTCCTCAAAACCTATATGAACTGCTCAGCCTTTTTGCGCATAATTCTAAAATCATTAGATATCTCTTCTTTTCTTTAATCTTTTGAATATTTTTTACTGTTCTTAATTTAGCTCCTTCATAAATTTTTGCCATTCAATTTTCAATGGATCATTTATTTCCTTAAACGGATTACAAATATTATAGCTATACTATAGAACATCTCCAAATTATGTTTAATCAAATTACAATTTCCATTAATGCTTATATAAACCTGCTTGATCCTCAATTTATAAATTAGTATCCAATGAGTCAATTTCTCCTGGTTATAAACTCTTTACGTTCTACACACTTTGCTACTTATCTATCTTGACTAAAGTCACATTTTCGGGTCACTGTCGCTTTCCTGTATTTTTTATTCCCCACTTTATTTGAATAGTTTCATGAGCGAAATGTTCTTAAATATCTGGAATTTACTTGATAGCAACTTTAGGTAGGGGCAAAACTTCAAAATTTACAGAGCACTCTTCTGAGATCATAGTCTTCTAATCGAGCACTAATGAAAACGTTTATAAACAAGATTGCTCATCATAATTATTTAAATCTATGCTGATTCTTAAAGTCTCCCTATCATTTTGCTTCATTACTTTTGAAAGTCGATACGTTTTTTAATCTTCCTTTTCAAAAACAGCCACTCTACTCGGAATCCAGATTTAAGTTCCTAAATTTTGAACTTCGCTAAAATAAAAATTTACAGTAGAACTTCAGCTATTTATCCAACATAGAAATCTTGTTTTAGAGGTTAATATGAAATAGCTCCCTGAATTAGGATTTACCTTGTATTACTGATACGATTCTTGTTGCTTCTAATTTTCTTCTTACTTAATTTAAAAATCCAATTTGCCTTTAATTTCGTTAACCTTTTATAAATTTTCTTCCGTTTAAGCTTAAATTTATCGAAAAACAGTTTGAGACAGATTTTGATAATTCAAGCCATGTTATTAGGACTTCTTCAACTGCTCTAAAACCATTTATTTTACATCTACCTACTAGAATTGTTTAAGCTGCTAGCTTTGCTATTCGAGCTGCTACTCGCTTTAATTTTTTTTAGATTGGATCTTCATTTCTTCATCTTTCTTGACCTGATTCAGTTTATTTTAAAATAGACTCATAGTACTTTTGCCATACAGCTCTGTAACTCGATTATAACTATATGACATTTTATAATTTTAACAAATATGCACTTATAATGAAGGGTCACAGCTAAATCATACAATAATATTAAACATAAGATCGATGTAAAAAAGAAAAAGCTTATAAGAGCAATAAAGCGCAAGTCAATAAGCACAAAGGTGCATTTTATATGAACTAAAGAAGATCAACGTGGGAAATATTTGGATGAGGGAGCTGATAGATAATGAACTAAGTTGTAAGCAAAGAAAATAATTTAATTGTAATATTAAGAAAATCAGTGTGAATAAGCTCTATTTTTTAATTCAGTATTTCTTGTTCGATAAATAAAGAGAATTAAGGAATCTCATACTTTAGAGGTTTGGTTGTTTTAATCATTGTAGGATGCAAAAAGTTTGTACCATATTAAGAAGCTTTATGGTACATTAGACCTTTCTATGACTGAAATTCTCGGTTGTGTTAGTAAAGAAAGGAAAGCTATCGATTTAGTTATTTTTATTAATGAAAAGAGTGAGCAAATACTTTAATAAAAGAGAAAGGTATATAAATGTAGCTTTCATAATTATGAAGTAAGCTAAAATTAATTGATTGATATTTAATTTAAGTTCTAGAAAGGTAGCAAAAGAAAATTGGGTAAATGGCTTTAAATAAAGAGTAGAGTGAATTATACGTCAAACAATCTTCACAGTTCAAAGTATTTTTCTCTTTACTTTAATAAACTATTTAGTTTCTTAACTTCTCTATAAGAATCTTCTGGATATTTTGGTTATTATATCAACTATAGGATCTATTACTAGCACAAAAAAGCAGATGAATGAAAGGAAATAACTTTATTTTTAGATTGAGATTTTAACATTATATCATAGATGTTTAGTCAGTCTATTTAGAAAGAATTAAGCATTAAAAAAATTTAGAAACATAAGTATCGCATAAGACAGGCATTGTGATATCTAGTATACTAAAGAATTTTAAATACTCTCAACAATTCTTCTGAAATAGAAAGTCTCATAATTAAAAGAGTATTGGCAATTCTTAGTGATTAAGTGTAAGAAAGACCATCTAAAAAACGAAATTAAGATGAGTAGCTTTAATATAAGTAGAATATATATAAGCAAAGTAAATCTTGCGAATGATTTTGATGATGATTTTATTAAAACAGAACGTAGAAAGCTATGGTGATTCATAAAAAGGAACGATTAGATGAACTAAATCAGATATAAGGTTTCTCATTAGCCATAGATTATACATATTCAATTCATTTTATTATAAACCTATTTATTGATTCTCTAAATAGTTATCTTTTATTACCTTTAAAGGTTTTAACACATACACCTTACTATATTTAATTAGGAAAGTGTACAATAATTGTGTTAAAGCAGTCTCATATAATTTTAAAAATTAAAGCTTTAATTGAAAGTTATTTAGCAAGGAGTTAGGATAATTAATAAGCATTATGCTAAAGTTAAATTATTTAGCTTCTTTGACAACTTAATTATACCACTCAAATGTGATCTATACATATAGTAAAAAATCATTTTTTCACTTTGCTTAAAAATTAAAAAGAGAGAAAGTACTATCAAGTTTGTATTCAATCAGAAATCATTTATTTTTCAGTAGTTTAAGTCGAAAATTAATTTTCGACATAAATTTCTCAAAGCTTCACTAATGATTTTGTCATGAGACTAGAAACTTTAAAGGACTGTGTGATTAATAAAAAATGATATAAAGAAGAACTCTAGATGATCAAGATCCTCATAGCAAACCTAAAACGTAAGGTATCATATCGATAAAAATAGTGAGGTTAAAGAAGTAAATTGGTAGTTGCTTTCTTAAGCTCTAATTTTTATCTTTAGAAGCATAATTAAAAAAGAACAAAAATATGAGCGAAAGATTTAGAAAACGTAGGTAATATAAGAGTTTATAGTTTAAATGGGCTATAAAAAAATTCGCTTGAATCGACATTAAGATAAATTAAAAACAATCCTTACAGCCAAGATTTTTAACTCCATTTTTGAGACTGAGATTAAACTAAAGTAGAATAAAGTTAAAAAATACGTAAATTAGAGAAAATAATTTGCAAATGATACAAATAAGGAGATAAACTACTAGCTATTAAAGAAATTCATTAAAGAGTCTAAAAAATCTCAGAGATCTATAATAGTTTAGGTATTATAATATTAAAAAAAGAACAGAGCAATTTAAGCATTAGTACCCTTAGGAAATAATCAAAGCTAAAAGCTAAATTTTACAAGCGAGAATTCAGAAAAAAGCGAAAAAATATTTAAAAATAAAAAGACAAAAATTTTCAGAAAAGCTGTTGGGTTTTAACTTTAAAAATGCAAACATAAATAAGCTTCTTAAGTTTATCAATCAAAAATAACTTTCCTGGTATATTAAAAATAAATAGAAAAATAAAGGAAAAAGAAATTTCTTTAACTCGCTAATTACAATGGAGTAGAAAATAAAAAAGTGTAGAGAAAAGTAAAAATTTTGATAGATGATAGATTATTTATATTAAAATAAAGAAATTAGATTAATTAAGAGATTTCATAAGGTTTTGAAAGCAAAAAATTTAAGTTTCGCAAAGTTAGGCGTTAATAAACTTAACTCCAAATCTTATTATGAAAACTGTAAATTTGGAAAGAATATTGTCAAGCAAAAGAATTTTATATGCAGATGATATATAAAAAAGGAAGCTTTATCAATTCCATGAGTTGGAGATTAATATGGCTCAAAAACAATATAATTAGCAATGAGTACATAAGGTTATTCAATGAGTTCACTCTTATCTAAATGTGATGATGAACTATAGAATGGTTTTAAAGTGAGAAAGTCCTGCTTCATCAAATATTAGATTAAAGAATCATATAAGAAGTATTTAGCAAGAGTAATTAAGAAGTTGCTATTATTTCCATTAGAAACATAATATTTAATATTGTTAGAAGTAAGTTAACTAGAAAGAGGAGCAAAAACAGGACGCTGATTTGCTATAAGAACCTTCGTATTAATAAAATAAGACAGAGCATGAATTTTAAGAAGAAGGAAGATATTAGTAGAAAAGTGAGAGCTAACAAAAAGACTAGGAACTAATAAAGTAGTAATGAGGACTATAAGCAATAAACTTGAGGAACTTTATTATTTTAATTTTCTCGTTTCATTAGTATTTTTAATTTAAAAATGATAATCCAGGAATTAGATAAGGATTTGAAATTTTCTTCTTTAACTTAAATAAAAATAAACTTAGCTTAATCTAAGGATTTTAGAATAAATATCAGTCTTAATTGAAAAAGTATATAATACAATTAATAATTTTAATTAATTTCAAGGAATTTACTTTAGTAGGCTAAAAATATTTTTTATACGATTTAAATGTTCTTTCGTATTATGTGGCCCAGCTCCTATTAGAACGTTCATTATTTATAAGATTTTTCTCTTAGTTATTTTATCATCCGTTAGTTCACTAATTTGACGAGTTTTTGCTTAATTTATGTTCCATTTCTATAGTGAGTTTAGAGTGTTATTTTATATCTTATATTTTGGTTTTATTCGTAACTACAGCATTTCCTATCAATACAAAAACTTAGATTGGATACTTTTTAACTTGAGCTAAATAGCTTTGGAAAGACTCAGTTGTCAAAATTTCGTTTTGAGCTTGTGTGTTTTAAGATTTATAACTCGAATTTGATGTTGAAAGGTAATCTGAAGTTCAGATTTAAGATTGCGTTACATAGCAGTAATTTATCTTGCTTGGTATAGTTTGACTAAACTAGATGGCTAATTTAGTTTCCCATTAGTTTATCATTTATATATCTAAAAGTTTGCTAATACCAATGCTAGCTTTTTAAGGCTTTAGATGTAAAAGAAATGTAGAAAAACTATACAAATCTAAAAAGAGAACTAGCACTCGAATTTCAAGGAATCAAAGGAATGGAATAAAGAATTAGTTGCATCTGACTAGATCCGAATAAAGAAACTCAAGATTAGTCTCATATAAGGATTTCTAGTAAGCAATTAAAGTTGCAGGAAATAAAGGAAATATTCAGTTCTATAAGAAGTTCAGCAAATTAAACTTAAAATCTGAAGAAACTATTCTGTAAAACTGATAGCTGAAGAAATTTAATGAATAGGATAAAACTTCTGTTAAGGCTTCTTTAGACCTATATATCAAAAGACTCAGTAAATCCAAAACAAGATAGAGAACATTCATTTTAACATGATAAGTTACTATAGTATAAGTACTTACCAAGAAAAGTAAAAGCTATTAAGCAAAAGCGAAAGAAAAATTAGTTAAATAACTTTGTCTGATTTCTAGATTGCTTCATTGTATTCGCCAAGGTTCTAAATACTACTCCTTTACTACTATGAGTAACTGCCTTATTAGTATTTATCTTAATAGCTATATTTAAGTAACTAATAGCTTTATTTTAATACCCTTTTTAGTACTATTTTGTTCTGTTTTTATTACATAAACTAACTCCCATCTTTTTTCCAATTATCATACTTCCCTATACGAATTAAGAAAGCTCGTCATATAGAACTCCCTATTTGACAGATTGAAGGTTAAAAGGAAGCAGTTTTAATGAAGATTCCCTCTTTTTTAAGCTGCTAAGTACTTAATTTGAACCTCTTTTTTACTTCTATTGATATATGCATAAGGAAATTCTTAAAGTAGTTTAGAGACTTTTTTTAACAACTGACATAAAGAAAATTGAATTAGAGGTATTTGAAGTATTTCATGTGATTTGGTAGATAATATGGCAATATGAGGTTGTATAGAAGAAGCGAAGTAAAGGGATTTTGGTAAGTTTATTCTAAAAGTGATGCAACTTAGAACATCTGAATGAATCAAGAAACTGTAACTTAATTAGTATTAGTAGAAGCAAATAAAATACAAAAACCATTCAAAAACTACAAGAATTTCTTTACTCTAACGTTAGTTAGGATTTGCAGGAAAGCTAGATGAACTTAATCATTATAAGAGGATAATATAGCTAAGCAAGAGTATGCTGGAGATAAAGAGTTCGAAGATAAAAAATAAAAGGTATCTATCTAAACTAGTATATTTATAAGCATTAATATAAATAAAATAATCTAAATTAACTGCACATTCTTAATTATTAAACCATAAAGTAATTAATGAAGAACTAGAAAAACTAAAATGCTTATAAACTAGTTAAGTTATTAAGTGAAAGAGAATAATTAAACTAAATTAAGACTTAAAAAAGATAGCTATTTATTATAAAATGTCTGAAGCTAAATTATATGTCAGATAAGGAAATTAACTTGCAAAAGAATAAAATTATCAGCAAGCTTTAGAGTATTTTAATATAGCTATTGCTTTAGATCCTAATATTGAAGCTGCTCATTGTAATAAAGGAAATGTGCTGTAGACTTTGGGTAGATATAATGAAGCAATCTAGAGCTATGATACTGCTCTCAAACTGAATCCTAATGATGCAATTACTCATTTTAATAAAGGATCAGCATTGAACGAATTAAATAAAAACAATTAAGCAATCGAGAGTTACAACATAGCTCTCAAACTCAATCCTGATATTGTAGTTGTTCACGTTAATAAAGGAAATGCATTGCTAGATCTAGGTAAATGCAACGAAGCAATCTAGAGCTATGATTTAGCTCTCAAAATAAATCCTAATTACGTTGATGCTCATGTTTTTAAAGGAAATGCTCTGTTTAAATAAAGTAGATATAACGAAGTAATCGTAAGCTATGATACTGCTCTCAAACTCAATCCTAATTACGTTGATGCTCATGTTAATAAAGGAAACGCACTATAAAATCTAGGTAGATAAAATGAAGCAATCGAGAGTTATAACATAGCTCTCAAACTCAAGCCTAATTACGTTGATGCTCATGCTAATAAAGGAAAATCACTGTAGAAACTAGGTAGAAATAAAGAAGCAATAGAGAGTTACAACATAGCTCTCAAACTCAATCCTAATTACGTTGATGCTCATGTTAATAAAGGAAACGTACTGTATGATCTAGGTTAATACAACGAAGCAATCGAGAGCTATGATTTAGCTCTCAAAATAAATCCTAATGATGAAACTTCTCATGCTAATAAAGGATCAGCATTGAACAAACTATGTAGAAATATCGAAGCAATCGAGAGTTACAACATAGCTCTCAAACTCAAGCCTAATATTGCAATTTTTCATTATAATAAAGGAAATGCACTGTAAGATCTAGATCAGTACAACGAAGCAATCTAGAGCTATGATTTAGCTCTCAAAATAAATCCTAATGATACAAATACTCATGTTGATAAAGGAAATGCATTGAAAAAATTAAGTAGATATAAAGAAGCAATCGTAAGCTATGATACTGCTCTCAAACTGAATCCTAATGATGCAATTGCTTATTTTAATAAAGGATCAGCATTGAAAAAATTAAATAAAAACAATTAAGCAATCGAGAGTTACAACATAGCTCTCAAACTCAAGCCTAATATTGCAATTTTTCATTATAATAAAGGAAATGCACTGTAAGATCTAGGTAAATGCAACGAAGCAATCTAGAGCTATGATTTAGCTCTCAAAATAAATCCTAATGATACAGATGCTATTTTTGCTAAAGGAAATGCTCTGTTAAAGTTAAGTAGATATAACGAAGCAATCGAGAGCTATGATTCAGCTCTCAAACTCAATCCTAATGATGCACTTGCTCATGTTAATAAAGGAATTGCTTTGAAAAATTAAGGTAGATATTAAGAAGCATTCACGAGCTACAATACAGCTCTCAAACTCAATCCTAATCATGTAGCAGCTCACATTAATAAAGGAAATGCCTTTAAAGACCTAGGTAAATATAACGAAGCAATCGCGAGCTACGATATAGCCCTCAAACAAAAACCTAAATTTGCAGCATTATATTTTAGTAAAGGAAATGCACTGAAAGAACTAGGTAAACACATAGAAGCAATTGATAGCTTTAGTTAAGCCATCAAACTAAATTCTTTTGAACCAGAATACTTCAAACACAAAGGTTTTTCTCTATATAAATTAGGAAATTATCTTGAAGCTGTCTAATGCTTCGATACAGCTGTCTAACTTGATCCTAATTACTCATATGCTTATTATGATAAAGGTCTTTGCCTTAAAGCTTTAAATAAGAATCAAGAAGCATTTGACTGCTTTTGTAAAGCAAATGAACTAAATGCAGAACTAGAAATTCCGTGTGTAATAATTTAAAGTGAAGTTAACTAAGCTAAGAATAGAATAACAGAAGAAGAGATAAGGAAGTTCTTATAGCAAGTAGGTACAGATTATGAGATAAAAATATGGAAGTATAGAGATTTAGTTCCTGATAATCAATTTCTAGAGAAATTGTAGAAACTAGCTTGTGATTAATTTGGAAGGTATTATCTGATTAGTATCTAAGGATTAATGTATGGACTTAAAGTATTTAACTAGTAGAGTGATAAACTAATAGATTAGTTCTGATTTGAATGCAAAGAACTTGCGTTAATAAAGAGCTTAAAAGTTTAAAGACTTATAGGAATTGGAATTGATAGTTAAGAGCTAGGCATATTTTTTGATTATGAGTGTAAAGGAAGTCTATACTAAATAATCTAGACAAAGTAGTTATTCAAAAACACTCAATCTAGATACTATAAGAAACTTAATTTACTTAGTTAAATAGCAGAAGGTTTGAAGGCTATTCACGCTAGAAACTTAATTCATAAAGAAATAAAATCTCTTAATATTCTGTTAGATGACTAAGATTCTCCCAAAATACTAACTCTTGGATTATTTGATAAAGATAACTGATTAAGAACTATAGAACAAAAAGGTGTACATCAATGAATGGCTCCTGAACAATTTGAAAAGAAAGTGACTTAAAAAAGTGATATCTGATCTTTAGGTTGTATAGGAATAGAAATATTCAATGAAGAATCTCTTTATTCAGATACGTAGCTAAAGTAAATAGTTTATATCGATAAAATGATTCCCTGCTTTTCTAGTGAAATATAGCAAGAACCTTTATTAGTTAATCTATTCTACAGATGTTTAGCTTTCGACGAGAACATAAGACCAGACATAGATAGCTTTATAAGTTAGCTAGATAAAATAAAATAAAAGTGAAATCCATATGCAGATCCAAGTCACTAGCCTATGAGAGAAGCTGATAGCATCCTAAAGAGCTAATCAGAATTATAAGAGAAGAAGAGTTGAAGACTAAAACTATTTTAATCTTAAAGTCTTACTTTTAAGTATTATATTGGCTAATCATTCCTTCTATCTAATTTTTATTTATTCATCACTTCTAACAAAGTAATGATAAAGCTTAATACTTAGTCAGGTATTTAACTAAGGAAAAATAAAATGTATCCATAGGTATGTGAGATGCTTATTATATTGCTAAAGTGATTTACATTTCTAGCACTTTATGACTGTAATTTGGAATTCATTTATCAATCATTTTAGTAAGAATTTGCTTTATAGATTATATAGAAGCTAACATTTCCTACTTTAAGAACTTATTTGCTTCCAATCCATACTCAACTATCATAAACTGCTAACTCTCTTAAGAAAATAACAAGTCTAAATATTAACTATTATTCGCTATTAATCAATCTGTCTAATTTTAGTTCCTTTAATAACTTAAAATTCTATTTAAAAGGATAGGAAAGTCGGAATATTAAAATATAGCAAGCTAAAGAGCTTTAAAGGGAGTATTTGAACGAAGAAGGAAAGTAAACTGAAATACTAGAGTGCTATAATAAAGATAAGGACTTGAAACCAACTCTTCTGATATAATGCTAGTAAAGGAGACGAGCTGTAAAGCTATGATAATTACTAGGAGCTATCGAAAATTTCTAGCATAATTTAAAAAAAGAAAAACTTTTGAGATTAATTTAGCAAATAAAAAGTTTTGACTCGAATAGGAAAAAATAAGACAATTATAGAGACTATGTACTAAGGTATCAAAATTAACCCTAAAATATATCTTCGATATTTTTTATATTGGGATTATTTAAATACTACAATGAAATGTCAAGATTAGACTAGTAAAATGATGTTTTCAAAAGTAGTGAGTTTTTGGCAAATTCCAATTCTGTAAGTTTAACAAGCATAAGGAATAAGGTATCTTGCTTATTAAGTTAGGTAATTATGAAGAAACAGTTAAGAACTTTGACAAAGATATTAAAACCAATCCTTAAGATATGAAATTTTACTTTAATAGATGTAAACACTCGTTAAGTTCTAAAGATGGTTTAAATTTTCTAAGATTTGAAACTTTGTTATTAACCTAGATACAAAATGAGTAAAAGCTTTTATACTTTAAGTTTAATATTTTTAAGACTTAAAACTTTACATTTTAAGAAGCTGATTATTAAAAAGTAATAATAATAGATTAAAAAGTTTAAATATTTTGAATAATAGAACATAATTGTATAGCTACATTTAATCTAATTTGCAATTATGTTTAAATAAGGTTTTTATTTTCATTGAACCTCAATCAATCTTTAATATTTCCTTATGAAATACTTTGAATAATTTATCTATTTTAGGAAGTTAAGTTCTCTAGAAATTCTAATTAATGAAAGTCTAATCTTATAAACTTAGTTTCATCAATCTTTTTCCAAAGTAACTAATCTAGAAAATTCCTAAAATAAATCTTATGCAAAGACAATTAAAATGTGCTTGAATTCTTCAAAATCTTAATCACATATACAAACTGTATTGATTAGATATCAATATGACGTTGACGGAGTTCATATTAGAATTATAAGAATAAGTTTATAGATGGAAATAATCTCCTAAGTTAGTTGTTTATTCAATTTAGTGTTTTTTATTCAAGGAAGCACATTTTAGTAATAATAGGATAAATTAAGTTTAGCAATTTTCGAGGATTTTCACCTCTTCATGCTGGACATCAGATTGCTACAGTGTTAAAAATAAAGTTTTAGATGTCTCTACTCCTCTCTCCTCCCATTACTCTTGTCATTTCCGGATCTAGCCTTATTTCTAATTAAATTTTCTCTTGTAAATGTATCCTTATTCATTTAAGTATAATCTTTCTCTTATTTGTCTCTTCTACATTTGTTTTTTCTTCCTCTACTGTGCTTGTATGGTTCTTTATTTATTCCAGTACTACGTCTTGAAATTTTGGAATTCCTTGCAGCGTCTTCATAAGTGTTCTGTCGAATTGCAGTAGTAACATTTCTTCACTACTTTTTGGAGTTTAACCTTAATCTTCCTATTGGTCTCTTCAATCATCATTGAATCTCCCCTTTGCTCATCTAATTTCTTTTCTAGTATTTCCAGTCTAATACTCTGATCAGATTGTTTCTGAAGCTAATTTTAGGATTAGCTACTCTGGTCTTAAGATATGTTTCAGAAAGCGCTTAGTTCTCTTTCTTAGGACATCTGGATTCTATTCCTTCCGCTTGGTTGAGTTTTTCCATCAGTTTCTCATTGTCCTTTCTCAGTTTCCTAACCTCTTCCTGGAGGTTTAGTACCACCTTGATGAGCAGTTCCATGCTCATCTGGCCAGAAGGATTGAATTTTGAGACCTCCTGATTCAGAGCAGATTTCATCTGCTTTCTGGGCTTCTCTTCTGAGGTTGGAGTTATCTCATGTATTATCTTCTGAGCTTGTTTCCGTTCCTCTTCAGTTTGTTAGAATTAAGAAAAAAATTAGGGTTAATGGTAAGAAGACTATCCAAGATTGGATTCAGGTTTCCTCTCCAACTTTTTGAGGTGGTGTAGAAACCTCTTTTGAATCCTTCCATTTTTTTATTATTATTTATTAATTTAATTTATTTGATTTATTTTTGTTTGCAACTTTATATTTATTTATTTAACTGTAAAATTATTGTAATAAGTGAAGTGTCTTGACATTGATATTCAAATTAAATACAATAATCAAATTCTTATCTCATTTCTTAAATTTAGTTTTTATATAAGCAATATTTATTATCTAAGTATTAGATCTTAGTTTATTACGTTTAATTCTTATCAAGAGCTTCATTTAAGTAAACTTAGATAAATATTTTCTATTAATTTATCTCTTAGACCTACATATGTGTTTATATTAATTATAAATCTAAATTCTATATCTATTATCGTTATAACTCATTCTATTGATAAAGCTAGTCAATCCAATTAAGTAAATATTTAATTATAAGTTAGATTTGTTTGAGCATCCTAAGTTTACGTTATGTTCTAATCAATTTGAGTTATTTTTTAATTAACTAGAATTTCAGTTTATGTTTATATTTATTTATACCTTTTATCTTAATCAATTTGATTAGTTTTATTTTAAAGTGATACACATGTTAAGATTATTTTTGTAATATTGTTTCCTCATATTTTCTTTATCTAATTTTTAATAATTAATCTCTCTCAGACTATTAATAGTGCTATCTTCTTATCTCAAATCAGTTTAAATTTAAACTTCTTTTAACTATTTTGATTAATTTTATCAAATATTTTCAAACAAATAATTGCTATTATAATGAATCTTGCTTTCTAATTAACTCTTTGTCTAAATTTCAGTTTAAGAGTTTTTAATTTGAAACTGATTTTAATCTTAATCTTTATCTTTTTACCGCCAAATCAAATGACGACTTTGAATTCTAACTATTTTGTTTTTTCGCTACCTTTAATCTTTTGCTTTTTATTTGGTTGGAATTTCTTAAAATTCTTGTATTCTCGTTCTTGATTTATTAAGCATCTTAAATGGTATTTTCAGATAACAGTTAAAATCTATAAATTTTACTTTTTTCTAAAATCTAATTTAAGGATTTTTTATCTAACGTAAATTCTTCTTAGTTAATAGATCCAATATTCCAAACTCTAGCGTAGTTCTTTACTCAAATCCCTCAATTTTACCTCTTTTTAGAGAAACTGATTCTTAAGATAAATATTGCTTAGATAACTCCTTCATCTGTAAATAAAGTTTCCCAATTTAAGGTTATTAATAAACTTCCAAATGAGTATTTAATAATAGCAATAATAATAAAATAAATACAAAGTTCTTATAAATAAACATATATAAAAAGGTAGTAACAACAAATAAGTAATAACAAAACATAAAAACACTTTTAGTCTATTTTATACAATTAACTAACTAAACAAATTTATATCTATACTTCAGTTTTTTAATTAGCATTTAATTTCAATAACTATTTAGATATAGTTTTTATGCTTTTTAGTCTCAAATATCGTTAAATATAGTAAAAATATTGGCTATTTTTTTAATTTTATTAGCTTCTTTTAAAAATATTTAATAAATACAGTATAAAAGAAATTAAAAATAAATTGTTTATATTATAGAGTTAGTAACACCCTCAATAACGCACAGCTTTTAAAAAAAGTTTTTTTAGCTCATAAAAGTCTATAGCAAATCTTTTTATATGCTAGCATTCCCTTTAATGAACTTGTTTATAGAGATATGATTGAAATGCTTTCCTAAGAGGCCTTAGAGTTTGATTTTTTTTCAAACTATTGTTACTTGATGGCAAAATTCATTATCTTTCTCTTGGCACCTGCCAAAATTCTTTTTTAATCTTCACATCGCGATACTTCCTGGATCAATTTTTGTCTTTCTTAATTGGAGGATTTCTCCTTCTCTATTTAAAATTATTAATAATCTCAAATAAATTTAAACAAACCTAAATGAACATTTCAACAGAAAAAATTAAAATCTAAATACTTTTATTAAGCAAAAGAAGAAAATTAGTAAAAAGTATTAATAAATGTAAACTTATTTGAAATAATTTGCAGATATGCGTAAGATAGAGTGGATTTCTAAAATTAAAAAATGCTCAAACTAAGTTTTAAAATATTTATTAAGAATTGGAAAAAATAACTTATCATTTTATTCAATTTTTTAAACCTTTTCATTTTATAATGTTTTTATACTAAAGCAAATCAGAAAAATAAATGGTTGATTTTTTCAAGAAAGAATTTTGACAAATTCTTAAAAAAGAAGTAAAAGTAAGAAACTCTAAATTTCTATCCTGCACCTGTACTTAAAAAGATATCATTTTCTTCTAAAGCCCTTAAAAAAAAATTTTGAGGCAATTAAAAGTAATCATCTCAAACCTAGCAGAAAGAGAATAAGTTAAAACGAAAAATAAAGAATTTACAAAATTAAATATACATAGAATACCAAAATATAAAGAAAAGCCACGCAAGCAACAGAAAATTGTTATGCACCAAGAAATGCGACTTTGACCTGATAAAATATATTCTGGTCTACTTGCCCTAATGATCGTTTATATCCAGAAAAAGATCCAAAAACTCAAGTATCTTAAGAAAAACCTCACGGAAAAGTTTTTTTAGAAAAATCAACTAGAAATATCCAGAATAGAAAACTACGAACGCCGGATAGAAGCACTCTTCAATATTAAGAACTATTTCAATTGCATCTCAACCATAAGAGAAAAATTGAAAAGAAAATATTGCAGCCTTAGAGGCGCAATATATAAAATCAAGAAGGATGCGAATAATCCAAGACTTAAAATGAAAAATAGACAAACATGGAGAAGCAAAGGTTAACAATATCGCTAAAACTGGAAATCTCAAACATTTTTATTAACAGCAGTTAGTATGAACAAATATCATTAGGACGGAGTTGAGATTCTCATATGGAAAGCTACTAGATACTAGATTAATTATTTAAGTCTAAAGCTTTAATTTTTTTAATAAAAAAGGAATTTAATAATATAATCCTAAACGAGATTAAAGCTGAATAAATTTCATAAATAGTTCAATAGTGACTCAAATATTTTAATTTTAGTTTCTTAGTTCTAGCATCAAATAAAAGAAATTTAAGAAAAATAAACACAATAATAAGAATCTATTTAAAGAACCAATGGATGAAAGGAAAACTTATTCTTGAATGTTGAATATAATGATAAATAACAAAGCATAAGAAGAAAAACATGCTATTATTTATATCAAAAGCAGCATAAATTTTAATTAGACCTACTGCCGTCTTTTATCTTAGATTCGAATTAAAGCTAATGATATAAGATATTTATTTCATCATATTTCATAGTTAGTTCTATGTAAGTATATTTGTCTTCAAATAAATTTCTCCAAATGATCTATTTTCTATTTTTATTCCTAAGCATAAACAACCCTCTTTGATTTCTGTGCCACTTTAATTAAATTTGAATAATTTTATTTAATTATAATCTAATATAGGAAAATCTTCTAATGTGTTTTGTGAGATAAAAAATATCAAATTTAGAAAAAAAATGTAAAGAAATAAAAAAGAGAGTAGATATGTATCATAGTCAAAGAACTTATGCATACCTCATTAGGACCTTCAACTATCAATATAGAAAAATAAGGTAAGAATTAAAATTAAAAGCTTCATACTAGAAATATATATAACCAGAGACATACAAGGAATTAATATAGAATTTATTTCCATTTCTAAAATAACTAACTGAGACAGTCTATAACAATATCATTTTTCCTCTTTTATTATTATAACTTAAAGATGGACTTACACTACCTTTATTTAAATTTTTATAATAAAAACTTAAAATTATTTTCTTTGTTAATCAGAATTACGTTTCTATTCATATTTTTATAAAAAATTAAAAAAATTAAAAATTCTTTAATATAAAAGTATATGTAAGAATTTATATATTAAAACTATAAAAACTTCACGAAAAAATAAATAAATATGATTATAGAGCGCGTCTTTCAATGTTATTATTTAATATAAAAAATGTTCTCATACTTATTTTAGTCGTTCTATTCGTCCAAAAAGTTATGTCAACTTCTCCAAATAGCTTATTAAAAATGGTTCTCGAGGCTTTAACTAAGTGCTTTAGTCTTCTTGAATAAAATCTAAATAATAATTAGTAATTAAGTAATTACCAGCCCCGTCAGTCAAATGATTATACTGCTAACGAGAACCCTCGGGGAAGTTAGGTTTGTCTCTTCCAACTTTTCCACCCTTAATTATGGTGGCATCTAGTAATAGATTACTCGCAAAGCAATATACATTGCACCAGATTATCTACTAGTTCTTCCGACCTCAACCGACATTCATATATTATATTTATAATAAATTTTCTAAATAATTACTTTCCAAAATCAAACAATTTTCTTAAATTTTAAAATTCATGATTAATATTTTTCTTCTTCTAATCTCAAAATTTTTATTAAATTTAGTCTTCCCATAAAACTTATTTATTAGAGAAAAACAAAAATTTTCTTTTTGTAACCATCCTCCTTGATTTTATTACTAATATCTCTTGTTTAATTTTTCTTCTTTCAATTTTAAAATGATTTATTACCAAATTTTCATAATTACTAAAATTTTATAATATTTTCTCTTAAAAAATCTTTATAATCTAAAACATCTTCTTTCGTCAAAAAAAATTATTAACTTTATATTTATAATTTTTACTTTTCTTTTTAGCATAAATATATTACAAAAAGAATTGGATTACTTAATCAACATTTTTTTTTCTTTATTAATTATTTATAATTTTATTTTATAAACTTGCTCTTTATAAAAAGATCAATATTATTATTTTTTATTTTTTAAAACTTCTATTCTAACTCCTATTTTTAATCCCAAAATAAAAATTTTTAGTCCATCTTCAAAACTTTATCTAGTCTAGAATGCAAAATGAAAACGAATTTTTAATTTTTTGCTTTTTCTATATTTTAATTTCCAATTTATCTTTTTAAAAGTTAAAAAAGAAATGCGAATTATCTATATTAAAAATTAACATGTTCTAATCTTATTTTTTTTTAATAAAAAAGCGTAAATAAAATACCTACTTTTTTACAGTTTTATTTTTTATATTTTCCTAAAATTAATCAGAAATAAAAATTTTAATCCAAAAATAGATCACAAAGTTTAATACTTATCATAATATTTTTTTAATTTTTTCAAAAATAAATGTGACTAAAGCATTTTGATTTTCTATATATAATTACTTCTAATTTCACTTTATTTGACCAGAAATTAAAAATTTTAATCACTCATACAAACTTATCTAAAAATAAAGCACAGAGCAAAATTTTATTTTTATCTGCTCTCTAAGTTTTTACTTTTAACTCCTTATTTGAAAAGAATTTAAAAACACTACATTTAAGATTTCTGAGATTATTTTTATTTTAATTAGATTTAAATTGTATTACAAAAAATAAAAAATAGATAATCTTTAAATTTAAAAAAATTGAAATAAAACTAATTATTTTATATTTTATTTACAAAAACTTCTATAATCCATCTTTTTAATTTAATTATAAGTTTTATAGTAAAATTCTGAGCGAAAAACGTCTAAAATTATTTCTATAATTTTAGACATATTTTTTAATATTTTATCTTAAATAATTAATTTACTTTTTTACCTTTACATAAGCATATAATCAGTTAATTTTTTATATAAAGCGCTTTGGAAATTAAATGTCTTATTCATGTGCTTTATTTTAAGTATTTTACGAAATTTAAATTATAAAGTCTTATCTAATATTTAAAAATCTTTAAAATAACTAAAAATAAAGTACTTTTCATTTAACTATAATCTTAAAATCTTGCGAAAAGATCTTAAATTTCTAGAATTTCATTTTACTTAAGACTTTTATACATTATTTAAGTAAATAGTAGAATTTACCTAATTTTTAACTTCTTAAATTGTAAAGTTTTAAACTTAAAATGTAAATTCCTCCTCTCAACTTGCTATCTTCCACTTTCTCACAGTACTGTCATTCGCTCCTGATACGATCCATTTATTGTCACTACTTAATGCCACAGAATTTATTTAATTTTCATTACCTTACAGAGTCTATATGCATTCCCCTGTATTAAAATTCCATATCTTGATTGTTTTATTTCATGAGCCAGAAACTATAACACTTGAATCATTACTTATCTAAACACTTGATATACCATCTAAATGACCGATGAGAGTTCGAATAAGAGAACCAGTTGCAAAATCCCATAGCTTTATCGTATTATCAGAACTTCCCGATACGATTCAGTTCTAGTCACTTGTTATCGCTACTGATAAAACATAATCCGTATGTCCCTAGAAAGTACTCTTTAGCCTACCAGTTGTAAAGTCCCATATTTTTATTGTATAATCTGAATTTCCTGATACGATTCATTTCTGATCATTTGATATTGCCATAGAGTATACCCAATGATTATGTCCCTAAAAATTACTCTTTAGCTAGCCAGTTGTAAAGTCCCATATCTTTATCGTATTATCAGAACTTCCCGATACGATTCATTTCTGGTCCCTTGATATCACAACAAATAATACAGAACTCGTATGTCCCTACAAAGTATTCTTTAACTAACCAGTTGTAAAGTCCCACATTTTTACCGTATTATCAGAACTTCCCGATACGATTCATTTCTAATCACTTGATATTGCGACAGATATTACAGAATTTGTATGTCCTTACAAAGTATTCTTTAACTAACCAGTTAAAAAGTCCCATATCTTGATCGTATCATCAGAACTTCCCGATACGATTCATTTCTGGTCACTTGATATCGCCACAGATCATACACTACTCGTATGTCCTAGTAGTATTTTATCTCAATATAAAATAATTACCTTTAGTTTTATCATAGTTTATTATTTTTACGAGTTTTAAAAAACACAAATTGGGTAGGATTTCATACTTTAATAGAAGTAACGGAACTCTGCCTAAGGAAGCATTTCTCTTTCTTAGAAGTTTTCATAAAAGAATAGATTTAACAAATTATATTTCCTTATTTTCCATTTTTTATTTATAGCTTATTTTACTAATTACTCAGTTAAAACAACTCATCTTAAGAAAATAGATTTCCTGACTTAACATCAATAAAATAAAACTCTTACACTATTAATTTGTTAATTATACTTACAAATGCATAATTACTAAACTTATAAAATCTTAATCTTTCTAATTAGTTCAACCACAAGCAAAATATTCTACTTTTTTTAACAATTTTTCCAATAAAATTCATACTAATGAAATTAAATATAACACACTATCCATTTAGATTTTCAATGTTAGCTATAAACAAAATAGTTGGTTGTAAAATTTACTTAAGGAGATCTTTAGTAATTCATTTATAAAATAAATAAATATAAATAAAAACTAAATAATGAATATACTATACAATCGTCAATTTAGAAATTCTAGATATTAACTTAAATAATTTAATGATTGGGGTATTTTCTAGTACTGAATATATTAGTTTAAGTTATCTTTAAATATTTCTACACTTTTTGCTACTTTTTTTGCTTTATTTATGAACTTTCTTCAATTTTATATAAAATGAACCTTCTAACTTTTTACATTTATATTAGTAAAAAAAATGTTGGATTTATTATAAAAAATTTAAATTTAGTAATCTCTTCCATTTAGTTTTAAATAAGGCTGTCTAAATTATAGTAATTGAAAGAACTATTCGAGGAAAATTTGAGATTATTATCTAAAGGAACTCAACAGATAGAAGCTTAAGAAATGAATATCAAAAATTAATTATCATAGTAGCTAGAATTAGAAAGTTAAAGACAATAGAACTAAAAATTTATAAAAAGAAATATATAGAATGTATTAAACTTTATTGGCAGTAAACTAAAAATCAACTAGCATAAGGAAAATTTGGAATGCTTTTTATTTATAAATCTTATTCTTCAAAAAAATAATGTAATCTTAAATCGTTTCCTTGTTAAATTTGTACATCGTTGCTGTCATAGTCATGTAAGAGAGTATTAAAATCTCCCAATACCAATCTTTTATCTTCTACTACTCTAAGTATAAGTTCTAAATTTTAATATGATTAGTCTTTGAAAGACATAGTTTTTCATCTGTTGGCATATAAAATGTTGCAAAATAAATGATATTAACTTTAATAAGAAGAAATCGATAATCTTGTTCTCCAAAATCAAGTTCAATTTAACAAGAATGCAGCTCGCCTCCAACAATGAAGCATACTCTACCAGCTTTTATATTTTAATTGCCAATTTTATAATAATTTATGTATTCACGAATCTATATTGGAGTAAAGGTTTAGCGTTGTCATATTTCATTAATAGAAAATATATTAATTTTATGTAATAAAGTAGTCTGTTAAGTACTTAATTATTTAGTGGATATTTAGTTCATATTTCAGTGAGATAATTTATATAATTATTTGTATTCTATTTTCCTTTAAGTCCTGGGCCATAAATGCAAGGAACTTTTTGACTGCTTTAAATTTAAATATGAAGTAAGTATGGAGCTAATCTTATTGTATTTCTATAGTATTCTATAATCAATAAAATCAACGAATCATATTCTTCTAATAATTATCTATCCCTTTTAATTGGAACTGAATTTCCATCGCATATCGCACAATTTAATCCATAAGAAAAAGTAATAAATCTACTTACTATAGTTGTAAGGAGATTCTGCTTCTCAATTTCTCTTATCATTTTATGTTACTGTAATCAAATTTGTAAAAAGAAGTTGAATTTAATCATTACTGATTATAAAATCTGATGTATTTCTATTTTAATTTTATTATTAATCGCATAACTCACTTAATTAAATTAAATTATCTAACTAGTTTAATTTTATTTTCCAAATTTGAAAAATATACTGAGACATATCTTCTTTGTTTTGCATCTAAAGTTTAGATACTCTTGCTCAAGTATCAAGTTATAGTTCAATTTTCGTGCTCATAATATTGTATCAATTAAGAATAAAGAATATTCAAAGCATTATAAGCTTCTTATATTTAATTCTTTTCAATATTATTTAGTTAAAGTTAAAATATCAGACTAAAATTTCAAGCGCAAATTAAGATCTTGTGAACTTTCATTCTTCTTTTCATTTTTTTGTGTTATTTTATACTTTTTTGGTAGAAAATTATTCTAATTTTATTCCTAATTTCACTCCAAAAAGTTAATCTCTTTGTCAAATATAGAATTCATATTAATATCATTTTCATCTTGAGTCGTATTAGGTTAACTCTATTAATCTTTGGACCAAAGTTTAGCTTTTATCTGGAATAAATTCTCTTTTAGTTCTTCATAATTCTCAGAAATTCTTTTTCCTTATCCCCTTATTTTTAACAGCTACCAATGTAATTAAGATTTAGCTATTGATAATATTCCATCAGATTCAGTAAATTTTAATCTTAAAAGTAAACTTAACAAAGCTTATCAAACTAGTATTCTTCTACTGTGCTAGTTGTAGCATCTAAGCACTAAATGTAAGTTTAAAATTGAATATGATTTCTTAGTCATTACTCGAACTAAATCAAACTAATATTTTATTTAGATTGATAAAAAATGGAAAATTTCAAGCAAAAAGTCTCTTCTAATCAAGATCCATCTCAATCAAATCACGATTAGTAAAATATACTTTAAGAACTCAAAATTATGGAATTGTAGAATTTAATGATCAACCAGAAAAATTTCTTTTTGGAAGAGAAAAAAATAATACTGATAATGTAGGAGATTTGGATATATGTTAAGATATTGCTGATAATTCAAGTAATGCAAAACCAAGAAAATTTGAAACTATGATAATTGTTTAGTAATTTTTATTGTCCTCCAGTCTATTATACAGGCAAAAAATGTTCGAAGGGAGTGAAATATTGATAGACACTGCTCTTACTTAACAAAGAAGAAACTTAAATATGATTTGAATTGAACTCGATTGAAGCAAGATATCTTTAATAAAAAAAGATTGGAACAGTATTGTCAGATATGTATTAAAAGAAAACTATCTTGGAGAAGACTGGAAATGGAATATTTAAAAACTAATAAACTTTACGGCGATGAACCTAATTGAAAGGTGGAATCGCTGTAATTCATTATTATTATTATAATTATAATGATAATGATAAACTCTAATCAGAGTTTCCTTACTTTTTTTATCATTTTCTAAGCTTAATTATAAACCATTATTTTTATAGATCTTAATATTATTTAATAAACTATTAGATTTATTACCATTGTAGTTATTACTAGTAACTGCTTGTCTTAACTAGATTTCGCTAATTACTTTTAATCAGAAAAATGTTTAAGTTAAACTTGAATACTATTTAAAGTATTGAACTGTAATTCTTAATAGGTATTTAAACTTAATTCTTTTAATCACTTTAAAACATATCTTTAGTCATTTTAATATCTTCTGAGATATATAATCTCTAGAAGATTCTATATCTATTATATATATCTTTTAAACTTATTTCAGTACCCTAGGTGGTACTGAGACTACAATTTAATTTTTTGCCTATAAGATTATTTCTTTTTTTTTAAAGTTTTCTACAATAAATATCCATGATTTAGAACTTTACTTAGTTATTTAAAAAGAAAACGAAGATATTAGTTTATTGGTTGCTAGTTACAGTTCCTTAATAAATTTCTTAACAAGTTCATAATTTATTTGTCTCTCTATAGTTAAATATAGTCAAAATCTATTCCTTTAATATAATCAAGCATCTGCCTATCCTAAACCTTTTAGATAGCAGCTTCTTTATTTCCAAATAAAGAAAATTACCTTAGAATAAACTCTTGCGATTTTGCTTTTTTCCTCATTTTTTAAACATTAGCTAAAAAATTGAATCTTAAAAATCCAAACTTAATATTTCTTTCCATTCTTTGGTTGAAAAATGAATAAACGATTAAGTTTCTTCGAAAACTGTATCATTTAGCATGAAGTTATTTAAAAATAATTGTTTTTTAATTTTATTAAAAAATCAGATAAAAACTAGAAAACTAAAATATGATAGAAAATTTACATTTTCTACTTCAAAGTCTTTAAACTAGCTTTCCTTTAAGATATTTGTAAGTTGCTTAAACATAAAATTTAATTAGAAAAGTCATAAAGTAGTTTAATACAGTGATTTGATTCTATGCACACGCTTTTTAATTTGCTTGTGTAAGTATATAATTTAAGGTATTAATAAATGAATAAAACGTATAAATAAGTATTAAAATTAATTAATTCAAGCTATTAAGTTTACTTTTAAAAGTAGATCTAATGTAAAAGAGCTTAAAATACTTTCACTAAGTATTGATTTCCTAAAGATTCTTTTATTTCTAAATATAAATTTGATATCTATGGCAGTATCTTGTTAGTTCCCCCTAAAGTTTTTTATATTATTATTTATAAATAAACGTTAGCCTATAATTAAAAGGTTAGTCATTAACCACTATTTTAATAATAGTTTATGTTACCTTCTTGCTTTACCACATTCATCTTATCTTCTTCATTTTTATTGAGTTCTTCTTCCATCAGTTCTATTTCTTAACTCTCTTTCTCATGCTATCATATCTTTCAATCATTTTGGACCCTTTAAGATTTTTCTATATCCTTTTGAATTAAATTAGCATTTCTTAACTGATCATAAACTTTTTTTCTTTTGCTAATTCATTATATAATCAAGCGATAATTAAATCAAAAATAGCTCTATTTTTAATTTCGATTCATTCTATAGTCGTAATAACTTTAATTTTAAATAAACAGTATAAATATAAAACGTCAAAACAAGTTAAAACAAAATATTATTGAAAAATGAAATCATAATAAAAAATAAGCATCATCGTCTGTTTTTAAAAAAGCTGCAATAAAAAAATGTTAAAAAAGCTAATAAAAAGAGTGATGGAATTAGTTATCTTGGAAAATAAAAAATTTATTTAACTAGGAAAAAACATAAAAATGAATAAGAAATTTATATTTTTTTAATTTGTAGTAACTTATAAAGTTTAACGAAATATAAAAAATAACAAGAATAGATTCATAAATATAAAACAATAATTTTAAGGATATATATTAATTCTTCTATTCTGAAAAGGACAAAGTAGATTTAAAAAATGACTTAAATATTAAAAAATTTATTAATTAATTTCAACTTAAAGAGTTTTGGACTGCAACTTCTTGCAGTTTAACGACCCCAACACTCCCTTCATTGGATAACGGGGATATCCTGTTGCTTTCAAAAAGCAGCTGCCAGGGAACTCCATCGCTATGGGCAGCCAGGCTTCAAGCCCCTACCAGGAGTGGATAATCAAAAAGAAGGCGTTCCCTTGCAAAGGTTGACTTTGACCAGGGACTTTCTCAGCGACAGGAAAGGAACTTTTTCCTAGTCATAAAACCAGAAAGTATGATTCAGAAGGTCAATCTCAGCTCCCACCATCTTTTTAATTATATAAAAAAATTTATTTAAAAGTAGATTCTGATATAATTATGAGAAATATATCAATTAAAACAAAAGTAAAAAATCAAAATAATATAAAATAAAGCTTTATAAAAAAATTTATAGCTAAATATAAGCGAAACTTCATATAAGAATTAATTAAAAATAATTAAAAATGCCAAAATCATTAAAATAAAGGTTCTAAAAAACGATTTGAAAGTAAAGCAAAAATAAAATCTTAAAATTACATTAAATTAATAGTAAAATATAAATAAATAAAACTAAAAGGATGTTTTTTTAGATTCTATGCTTTTTTTCTGTCGTATTTTCATATTTCTTTTACTTTTAAAATTTTAAAAATAACATTTTATCTCTTATTTATTTTCCAAATTTTACACTTATATTTTCTTTTTTGTTCCTTTAATCAACTATTTAATTTTTTCTAATAGAACATTGTTTCTTGACTTTTATTTTGATTTTATTTTTTTTATTTTCCTTTTCTCAATCATTTTCTTATTATTTCTTTTAATCTTTATTGCATCTCTTTATTATTTTTCTTTCACACTTTCACATTGGTCTAGATTTTCTATTATAGATTTTATATTCATAATAAGCATAAAATGAATATAATTTTTTTATTTATCTTTTTTTCCTTAAAAAGAAATATTTTTAATTATGTATGTAACATGAATTTTAGAACTGATTAATAAATTTGATTTATCAAAAATATTAAAAAAATTAGAAACATTTTTAGTTTAAAAGATGTATTTTCCTAAAGATTTTAAAATGTAATAAAATAATCAACAAAATAGCTATTAAACTTACTTGCATTTATTCTTATCTTTCTTACGAGCTTTTAAATAAATCTAATATCATCCACTTTCTTATTGTTTTATCTTGGCCTCCTGAAATTATTTACTTATTGTCCTTACTCAAAGCTATTGTAAATATTTCTCCCTCATGTCCTCTTAAGGTTATTAAATTCAATTTTGTTTAGAAACTCCATATTTTAATTGTACCATCAGAAGAACATGAAATTATTCAATTATTGTCTGAAGTTAGCTTCACTGAATATACACAACTTGAATGTCCTTCTAATGTCTTAACACATTTACTTTTCTAAAAATTCCATATCTTTATCGTTCTATCTGCACTTCCCGAAATTATATATTTCTAGTCACTTGATATCGTTACAGAGTATACAGAACTCGTATGTCCCTTCAGAGTGCTTTATAATTAACCACTAATAAAATTTCATATCTTTATAGTTGTATCTGCACTTCCTGAAACTATCCATTTCTAGTCACTTGATATCACTACAGAATTTACTCATTACTTATGTCCCTTCAATGTATTTTTTAACTAACCATTAATAAAATCTCATATTTTTATCGTTTCATCTACACTTCCTGATACTATTCATTTTGAATCTTTTGATATCGCTATAGTTCTTACAGGTTTTGTATGTTCCTATAAAGTTCTTTAACACTGACCACTTGTAAATTCTCATATCTTAATTGTATTATCATAGCTTCCTGAAACAATTCATTTCTGGTCACTTGATATCACTACAGTTTATACAGAACTCGCATGCCCCTATAAAGTACTCTTTAATTAGCCACTAGTGAAATTTCATATCTTTATTGTATGATCATAGCTTCCTGATACTACTCACTATTTATAATTTGATATCTCTACAAATCTTATAGTATCTGTGTGCCCCTATAATGTATGTCATGAATATATTAAAACTTGTGAAAGAATTGTATTGTTGAAGTTACAATTTATGAATTTCGCATTTATAATATTTACTTCACACATATTTGCATATGAAAAATCACACGATTCAAAATATGAATCCCTCAAGTCCGCCACGCTTATTTATATTCCACTCATGTTCTTTTTTTTAAATCTATATCCCATGTAATTCAGCAAAGTTATCGCATTCGCAGCAGCTTTCTCTATCTCATTACTCTACTTTGATAATTCAATCACTTGCAAAAGTTTTTGCTCTAATATTTCTTCTTTTAATCCTCTTAACTACAAAAGAATATCAATTTTTATGATTAAACCAGATTTATTCAAAGGAGTTTATTTGATCGATTACACATTAATGACTAACTCTTTTAGTTAATTAAGAAATTCTATTAATTTAGGAATAGTTAAGTTCTCAAAGTCATTAATTTTAAAATTAAATCCAGAAAGATGTAAATCTTAATTTTTTGCTTGTTAATCTCTTGTTTCTTATTATTGTTCTTGTTCGTTCTCTTCCTTATTGTCGATTTTTTTAAAATTACTTTAAAATAATTTATCATTTCTATTCTATTAGGAATCTCCTTCAAAAACTTATTCAACTAAACTATTTCTCAAACTCTAATTTATTACTTCCAGTTCTAATCTTTTTTATGGATCTTAATTCCAACATCCTCTTATTAACCCAGCAAACTATTAAGGACATTCTTAAGGTATTTCTTCCCTTTATCCTTTTAAAATTTCGTTCATTATAAATACTTCTTCCGGACCTTAAAACGGAATTTTTCTAGTTAATATCTCCCAAAAAACAACTCCCAGAGCATATATATCTGATTATCTGGTATATTAAGGTTCTTTAGTTAATAATTCAGGAGCCATCCAGCGTACTGTTCCCACTTTATGAGATGTATATAAAAATTTTGACTCAGTTTTCACTCTAGCTAAACCAAAATCAGTTATTTTAGCATTATAATAACTATCTAATAGTATATTAAGGCTTTTCAAGTCCCTATGAATAATGTTTTGCTTATGTATAAATTGAAGTCCTGAAGCTATATGTAAACTTATTTAATACCTTAATTTTCAAGAAATTTCTTCTTTACTTTTTAAGAAATCGTAAAGTGATTGTTGCATTAACTCCATGACTAGACTCTCTGGTTGAGGACAATAGCCATAGAATACTACAACATTCGCATGACGCAACTTTTTTAGAATTTTAAGCTCAGTTAATAAATCATTATCTTAAGAGTTCTCAATCAGAAACTCTTTTATAGCGACATCAATAGTTCCTTTTCACTTTCCTTTATAAACTATCCCAAAATTTCCTTTGCTTATTTTTTATCCTCTAATTAAATCTTGACTCTAAATCATGAAATCTGAATCCACACTAGATTCCATTAATCTTTAGCATTCAATTAACATTTTAAAATCGATAATTTAACAGATTTAAATAGAATAAAGCAATTTTAAAATATCTAGCATCTAATTTTGCAATCTTAGCCTTATTAAAAGTTAAATCTTAATTAAGCACAAAACTTCCCTTAAATAAACTCACAAATAAAAAATAACTCTCTCTTAAGCACCAATCTGTAAATCAAGCTCTGATCAACTATAAAGATTTAAAATGAAAACGGTAAGCTTTATAACTAATTCAAGAGCTTGAAGGAAAAATCTTCATCTTAATTCAAGCACTTTAGTATAAAAAAATTTTCAAGCAGTTAATTTCAAAATTGAACAGATAGATATAAAAATTAACTTTATTAGCTGAAGGTTTTTTTTCTAAAAATATTTCATCGAAAGATTTATGGATGTGGAGCAGGATACTCAGGTAACAAAATCCTCTGCTAAAAAGAAAAAACAATACTGATGATGTATGATACATGGACACATTTTAAGACAATGCTGAAAATTGTAACAAATAAACGAATTAGAAAATCTTAAGATATGGCTATTGAAAATAAATATGTATCAAAGTTTAATGAACCTAATGAAAGTGGAATTATTATAACTCATAATTATTATAATATACTAGCTCAAAAAAATAAACTAATTAAGATAATTTTTATAAATATATCATTAATCGAAACTAATATTTAAGATTAAAAATAAAGAAAAATATATTATAAAAATTACGTTAAATTTAGGAAATTTAATTTAATTTTACCATAATATTAAAAAAAATTTACTGAATATATATTAAATAGCTACTTAAATAATAATTGTTGCTTAATTAATGTTTACTTAACAAGACTTAAACAAAAATTATTTAAAAAAATAATGAAAGTATAATCTTCAGTTAATTTTATCAAGATAAGAAAAAATATTATATTTTATGTATTTTAATTTATTTAATAGTCTAACAGATATCAAAATTTAATATTTTATTATATATATTTTTTAAAAACGCCATAGTTGTTCGAAGGTGAACAACAAGGTCCTCTTCATCAGAGGTTGGGGAAGTTAAGTACCCATAATCGACTTTATGTCTTCCTCTGCTTTGGTTTGACCTCGAGACATAAGATTCTTAGACCTTCGGCACTGGCTTAGTTTAGATTTAATTCTGGAACGAAAAAGAAATAATATTGCGAGCTTCATCAGAAGTGGGGAATTTAAGTACCCATAATTATCACATGTCGTCCTCTGCTTTGGTGATGCAATGAGATACAATCATGCCATGTCCTTGGACCTCCAACAAGTAGAAAAGATTACGAGTATTCTTAAATTTTATCAGTATTGAACATTTTTATCAGTACTGAATAATTATACCAGTATTGAACAAGGTCTACCAGTATCTGATAATTTTATCAGTAGCAAACATTCTTGTCAGTATGAAACATTTTTTTTAAAGAGCTGCGCACCAATGAGAGTGCTACGCGCTCTATAATCAAATTTATTTATTTTATTATGCCATTTTTTATATTATTTTAAACATTATTTATCAAAACAAATATAATTTATTTTTTAAAGGATATTTATAGTTCTCATATAAAAATAATTCTTTTTGCTTAATTGCTTATATAATTCTTTAAATGCTAGTATATGAAAAAATAAAGTTCCTTTGTATAATTTATTATATTTAAGTATTATATATTTCTTCAAATTTCATATTATTATGCCTTTAAAAGTTATTTTTAAATCGCTGTTCTTTCATTTTACTTTCCATTTTAATTAAAAAGTTTGAAAAGTGTTCTTCGAATATTTTTAATTATCACTTTTTTATTTTAATTACTTTTTATAATAAAAAGTCGATTTAGATGTTAGTAAATGTTTTTAAATTGTTTTTTATATTGTCTTGATCTCATCATTTTCTTTAGTTAGTCCATCTTTCTACTCCTCTTTAGCTTCTTCCTTTTTTGTTTTCTTCATTTCTAGAATCTCAAGTCTGCTTATCATTAGCTTCTTGTGAAATATTTTGATTTATAAGTCTAAATACTCCAATTTAAGCCTTGAAAATGAATTTATATATTCTTGATTGTATATTATGAGAGGCTAAAATTATAATTCCTGATCTTTTCCGATAGTGCATCCCTTAAATTAGATATATATACATTTAAAGATATGTTCGAAAGTCTCATACTCTCCACACATACAATAGGGATTATCAATAGGATAATGACTATCTTAAAGATCCTTACGAAAATTATAAATCCAGGTTCTAGGTTTATTTATACCGATAATTTTTCGTATATATTTCAATTATAGATGCTAATAACCATTTTTAATCTTTTTTAATTATCTTAATCTCATCAATTTTTATTTCTCTTGTTATAGTCTCATTTTTTATTTCTTCCTTTTTTACTTTTTCCATTTCTAATAATTCTAGTCTTCTTGATATAAATTTTTATTCATTCTAAGTTTCTAATTTTTTAACTTTTTAATCTATAATTTCTAATTATGAATACTGGGGTAAAAAATAAAATAAAAAGGTATAAAAACTGCTGTTTTTTGCTATTTTAAAATAACTTAAGAATATCCGCTTCGAATAAAGAAATAGAGATAACTAAGAAATATAATTTAGCCAACTTAATTATTAAATAACTAAGCAAAAAAGAATTAGTTATAAATTTAATTTTATTAAGGATTGCATAAAAAGCAAAAAAAGGATGCAATAATTTAATGAAATATTAAAGGTAAAAATATTAATTTTTGAGAAGTAAATCTTTATTCCTTTTTATTTTTATTTACTTTTTAAATATTTAGAAAAGATACGAAGTTATTCCCTTATAGGACTGATTTTGCTAAAGTTATAGATAAAACTTTACTAGCGAAATGAACATAAAAAATATGGCTCTTATGAAATAAAAATTTATGCTAAAATATTAGAATTAAAAAGTTATAAAAGCATGCTTTTTGAAAGAATTTTGAAATTGTATATTTAGCTAAATAAAAACTATCTTATTCTATTATATTACTAGGTTATATTCTTTTTATAGTGATGGCTTTTAAATCTTTTTAATTTACTTTTAATAAATCTAGCGTTATTGGTTTAAACTAACTTCCTTTATTCACTTAAAAGCAATTAAATTTATGTGCTTTTACTTTAAGTTAAACGAAATTAGTTAAGAGAATAAAGACTTTTCATTGCATTATTATTGTCAACTTAATACAATTTACCATAACAGATATTTAAGAAAACGATCTAAATATATCAACTTGATGCTTAAAATCTCATCGTTTTCAAGAGTCTAATTAGCGTCTTACTTATAAAACCAAAAGAAGGTTCTTCTAAGACTATCTCCAAAGTAACTTTCTTGTATCTATTGTAAAAAGAATAATAGATAAAGTATAAAGCAACTAAAATGTGCAATAAAAAAATGGAAGGATTCAAAAGAGGTTTCTACACCACCTCCAAAAAGTTTGAGAGGAAACCTGAATCCAATCTTGGATAGTCTTCTTACCCTTAACCCTAACCTTTTTCTTAATTCTAACAAACTGAAGAGGAACGGAAACAAGCTCAGAAGATAATACATGAGATAACTCCAACCTCAGAAGAGAAGCCCAGAAAGCAGATGAAATCTGCTCTGAATCAGGAGGTCTCAAAGTTCAATCATTCTGGCCAGATGAGCATGGAACTGCTCATCAAAGTGGTACTAAACCTCCAGGAAGAGGTTAGGAAACTGAGAAAGGACAATGAGAAACTGATGGAAAAACTCAACCAAGCGGAAGGAATAGAATCCAGATGTCCTAAGAAAGAGAACTAAGCGCTTTCTGAAACATATCTTAAGACCAGAGTAACTAATCCTAAAATTAGCTTCAGAAACAATCTGATCAGAGTATTAGACTGGAAATACTAGAAAAGAAATTAGATGAGCAAAGGGGAGATTCAATGATGATTGAAGAGACCAATAGGAAGACTAAGGTTAAACTCCAAAAAGTAGTGAAGAAATGTTACTACTGCAATTCGACAGAACACTTATGAAGACGCTGCAAGGAATTCCAAAATTTCAAGACGTAGTACTGGAATAAATAAAGAACCATACAAGCACAGTAGAGGAAGAAAAAACAAATGTAGTAGAGACAAATAAGAGAAAGATTATACTTAAATGAATAAGATACATTTACAAGAGAAAATTTAATTAGAAATAAGGCTAGATCCGGAAATGACAAGAGTAATGGGAGGAGAGAGGAGTAGAGACATCTAAAACTTTATTTTTAACACTGTAGCAATCTGATGTCCAGCATGAAGAGGTGAAAATCCTCGAAAATTGCTAAACTTAATTTATCCTATTATTACTAAAATGTGCTTAATTGAATATAAAACACTAAATTGAATAAACAACTAACTTAGGAGATTATTTCCATCTATAAACTTATTCTTATAATTCTAATATGAACTCCGTCAACGTCACATTGATATCTAATCAATTACAGTTTGTATATGTGATTAAGATTTTGAAGAATTCAAGCACATTTTAATTGTCTTTGCATAAGATTTATTTTGGGAATTTTCTAGCATTAGTTACTTTGGAAAAGATTGATGAAACTAAGTTTATAAGATTAGACTTTCATTAATTAGAATTTCTCGAGAACTTAAATTCCTAAAATAGATAAATTATTCAAAGTATTTCATAAGGAAATATTAAAGAGAAGATTAGAAATGTTCAAGTTCAATAATGAAAGTTCAATAAATTCCTCAAATAGAAAATAAGAAATTTAAGAAGAGAATGTTCAATTAACTTTGCAAGATAAATTTGAGCAAGAAGATTGATTGAGGTTTAATGAAAATAAAAACCTTATTTAAACATAATTGCATATTAGCTTCAATGTAGCTATACAATTATGTTCTATTATTCAAAATATTTAAACTTTTTAATCTATTATTATTACTTTTTAATAATCAGCTTCTTAAAATGTAAAGTTTTAAGTCTTAAAAACATTAAACTTAAAGTATAAAAGCTTTTACTCATTTTGTATCTAGGTTAATAACAAAGTTTCAAGTCTTAGAAAATTTAAACCATCTTTAGAGCTTAACGATTGTTTACATCTATTAAAGTAAAATTTCATATCTTAAGGATTGGTTTTAATATCTTAGTCAAAGTTCTCAACTGTTTCTTCATACTTACCTAACTTAATAAGCAAGATACCTTATTCCTTATGCTTGTTTAACTTACAGAATTGGAATTTGCCAAAAACTCACTACTTTTAAAGCATCATTTTACTAGTCTAATCTTGACATTTCATTGTAGTATTTAAATAATCCCAATAGAAAAAATATCGAAGATATACTTTAGGGTTTATTTTGATACCTTAGTACATAGTCCCTATAATTGCCTTATTTTTTCCTATTCGAGTCAAAACTTTTTATTTGCTAAATTAATCTCAAAAGTTTTACTTTTTTAAATTATGCTAGAAATTTTCGATAGCCCCTAGTAATTATCATAGCTTTACAGCTCATCTCCTTTACTAGCATTATATCAGAAGAGTTGGTTTCAAGTGCTTATCTTTATTATAGCACTCTAGTATTTCAGTTTACTTTCCTTCTTCGTTCGAATACTCCCTTTAAAGCTCTTTAGCTTGCTATATTTTAATATTCTGACTTTCCTATCCTTTTAAATAGAATTTTAAGTTATTAAAGGAACTAAAATTAGACAGATTGATTAATAGCGAATAATAGTTAATATTTAGACTTGTTATTTTCTTAAGAGAGTTAGCAGTTTATGATAGTTGAGTATGGATTGGAAGCAAATAAGTTCTTAAAGTAGGAAATGTTAGCTTCTATATAATCTATAAAGCAAATTCTTACTAAAATGATTGATAAATGAATTCCAAATTACAGTCATAAAGTGCTAGAAATGTAAATCACTTTAGCAATATAATAAGCATCTCACATACCTATGGATACGTTTTATTTTTCCTTAGTTAAATACCTGACTAAGTATTAAGCTTTATCATTACTTTGTTAGAAGTGATGAATAAATAAAAATTAGATAAAAGGAATGATTAGCCAATATAATACTTAAAAGTAAGACTTTAAGATTAAAATAGTTTTAGTCTTCAACTCTTCTTCTCTTATAATTCTGATTAGCTCTTTAGGATGCTATCAGCTTCTCTCATAGGCTAATGACTTGGATCTGCATATGGATTTCACTTTTATTTTATTTTATCTAGCTAACTTATAAAGCTATCTATGTCTGGTCTTATGTTCTCGTTGAAAGCTAAACATCTGTAGAATAGATTAACTAATAAAGGTTCTTGCTATATTTCACTAGAAAAAGAAGGAATCATTTTATCGATATAGACTATTTACTTTAGCTACGTATCTGAATAAAGAGATTCTTCATTGAATATTTCTATTCCTATACAACCTAAAGATCAGATATCACTTTTTTAAGTCACTTTCTTTTCAAATTGTTCAGGAGCCATTCATTGATGTACACCTTTTTGTTC